>KZ508132.1:0-23155 GCA_002844005.1 Limosa lapponica baueri | reverse complement strand
GGGGGAAAAGAAAATGTCTGTTAACAAACCTCCTGGGTTCTGCCCATCCACTCACATCCATCCTGGAAATGAAGGTCAGGCACATTTACCAGCAGAAACCAAGACCCCTTCCAGGATCAGCCTGGTGGGAACAGACCGACCTGCAACCACAGCATCACAGTCCCTACACCAGGCATTATTCTCTGGAAATGCCCAATTTCCACCCCGACTCTGTTATCATCCAGCAGCGTGGGGGCTGAATGGCTCCCGTCAGGAGGGAGGTGTCATTAATCATCGGAAAAACACAACTCGTTGGCTGTCAGTGAATATTGCAACCTCCAGCTGCCGCACGGCAGGGAGCATGTGGGCCACCGGCATCGCTTCAATAGAGATCGGGGCTTGGGGCTCCCCACCGGGAATACCCTGAGCCGCTCATTTCTAAGGGAGAAGCAGGTGCTGCAGGGTGGCTAAAATGGAAATCCATACCCTGCTCCCTATGGTGTGACACTTGTCCAAAAGTGTCCACAGCACACTCCAAAATCAGGCATTTCCCTCTGCTTCCTCAGGCCTGAGCTTCTCCCTTTGGAGGACAAGGACTTGGGGTTATTTCCACTGGCTGGTACCTCCAACACCAGTCTGAAGCAGACGAAGAGCATTTTTATCATGCTGTTTGTGACAGTCTTTGCTTTGCCTCTGAGACATGGCTCCTCAGGTCCACGATGTCCAAACTAACCTGCAGCACAGTTCGGAGCTGGGGCATGATCTCCCTCATCCCTGTCCTGCACTGATCTCATGCCAGAAGAAAAGAGCCTTTCACATGGGATTCTGCAGAGCTGCAACCAGGACTGGGATCTGACAGTGTGTGCTATTCCTGCACATCCAGGACAGCACTTTCCTGGAGTCTCCAGGCACTTGCAGGTGGTTTTTGCTCCCTGATGCTCGGTCTCTGTTCCCATCTGAGCTTCAACACACAGTCAGTTAGGTCTTCCTCTGGGTAACAGGCAGGTCTGGGGGCTGCAGAACTAGAGATGTTTGGTTGCAACTGGAACTATCCCAGCAGCTTCTGGAGGATATTTGAGAAGGCGGTTCCATGGATGGGCACAGTCCAGCCGCAGACAGGACCCAGCTCCCAGCCCAGTGCCCAGGGAGAGGCATAGCCAACGCCTGTAGGGCAGAAGTGGGGGCACACCTAAGCTTTCCCCAGGATCTGGCACCCGTAATCCCTCTGTCACCCCCACCACACCAGTGTGCTGCAGCCCTGGCTGGCACTGCCAGCACATCGGGCATCCTCCAGGATTGCCCAGGGACTTGGGACATGCCTCTCCCAACAGCACAGTGTCTAATCCGTTTTGCCCAGTGCACGCACACAGACTTGATTAATGTCTGCAATGAGCTCCATCCATCATCGGGGAGTAAAGGAGATTAACTCCGCAGCACGCCTGCCTCGCGTTGATCCCATTCTCCAGGCCTCCTGATTAATGGCGAGGCCGCCTTATCTGTCAGGCCAGGAAACACGAATATCCGGGTTGAGTGGGGATGAAGGGAAGCTGCAGGCGCTCAGGCTGCAGACGGGGTGCTGCCAGCTCGGCCACGGCATGCTCTGCCATCGGGCCATGCCGATGCACTCCTGCTCCCTGGGCTGCCAGCCCCACTCCCTGTTCCCATTGTTCCCTCCATTCCCATTGCTCCCTCCCTCTCTGCACCCTCCGCTCCTTCCTCCCAGCCCTTCCCTGCCATGCTGGGGAAGGCCAGAGGGAAAACAGCAACCAGAGCACCCATGCATCGTGGCAAGAATGCAACGCCAAAAACCAAAGTCTGGGGCTCCGCTTCCCCTTGATGGTCAGCGGGAAAGATGTCACTCCCCATCCACAGAAAGAATTTGGATGAACTGATTTGGAGGCCCGGAATAACCCAGCAAACACCCTGCCGGGGCTGCAGGCAAGGCTGCAGCTGACCAGTGCTGTGGAGAGCGGCCACTCGGCCGGGCTCTTCCCTGAGAGGACGCGTGTGTAAAGTGGATGCAGGGAATTAGCAGTGCCATCTGGACGGGCTCCAGCTCCTGCCCCTGGCTCGCTGCTGATGCTTCATTAACGGCTCCCTCCTTTCAGCTCCCGTCTCCTTGGCTTCTGCTGCGATCAGCTGGGCTGGAGTTTTGTTGTCTTGGGTTTTTTCCAAGTGGAAATTATTTCTCATTTCTTTTAACAATCAGGACACAGAGAAAGAGGCAGGAGAGGAAGGAATTTCCAGGAGATGAAAGGGCAGGATTAAGGACACAGCTTTCGCTTTGTTATCCCTCTAGTGTGCCTAAGAAATTCCTTTCAGGAGAAGGCTTTAATTAACTATGTTTTTCTGACAGGAAAGAAACCTGGACCTAGAGATAGGTCTAGTTTCTTGAGTCTGATGACAACCTTGGCTGCAGCCTCAGCAGCCCAGATTCATACACATGCACACACATACAAAACTTTACACAATACATTTCAATTTGTTTTACAAATTTTCACCCCGGTCTGCAAAATACAGCACAGAGGAAAAAAAACCAAACCAGGCATGAACAAGGCTACCGTGCACGGTGCCAGTGGGAAGAGGATCCAAGTGCACTGAACCACAGTGCTATGGTGGCTCGAGACGTAGGAAGGGGTTTTTGCACAGAGGAATAACCCAGGGCAGGAGGCAGTTGAAATATCTCCATTGCCTTCTAGACCAACAGCCTTTCTCACACAGCAGGAAAAATCGGGGGGAGAGGAGAGAAAGAGGCCCAGTGGCAAACTGGGACATTTAGAAAGCATTGCACTGATGTATCTGCATCCTCTGCTGCCGCAAAACCCTTCAGGAACTGAGTCAATCAAAAATAACATTTGGGGCTGATTTTTATCCAGATGAACTCCCTCCAAATATTTTAAGGCAACCAGCAAAATGGCCAACTTCTGGCTTAACCCTTCTCTTAAATCCTGCACCAAGTATGAAAGAAAGAATCATCCCAGAAAACATCTTGTTTTGTGAGCTTTACCTGCAAAACTGGATGTGGTACCTGGTCTGCCCATCCCCAGCACCACCCCAGTCACCTCCCTGCGCCCCGACTCTGCTCTGACCCGCTTCTTCTTCCTGCAGCTCGACTTTCCTATAAAGACCTGGACAGGAAAGACTGAAAATCCACACAGGTTTGCAGAGGAAGCCTCACCCCCACCTGACACAACAACAGTAACTCCTGCCAGGGAAACACCTCACCTGGTCCCTCTGAGAATTGCATTTGCCTTTTTTTGAGAACTCACACCAAACCCACGTCTTGCTCCTCTCCTGTCTTCCCAACTAATGAACTCCCAGCTGATAACAGATGCTGATTGCTGTTGCTAGAACGTCTGTCTCTGCTCTTAGCGTTTAGCAGCCCAAGGGGCTAAGTGGTTTACCAATTATTGTTTTCATAAATAAGCATCATTTTAGTTTTTCATTATCATTTTAAAAGGTTCCCACCTCTTCCTGTGCCCTCAGCCATTGCTTCCAGCCCTGGCAGATGTCTCTGTTCCCAGCGGCAGCACAGGGCACATATGGCTGATTGGCCAGGAGGGAAGCAGAGAGGAAAAAAACATCTGGCTGCTCCAGTGACCAGACTGCTGAAGTGAGCAGAGCTTTTCCTGGGGCCTGCAGGTCCCCATCAGGAGGGTTTCCCATCCCACGCTACCACTGCTAACAGCTCTCCTCCCCCACGCAAGACTTCAGTCTCACTTTTGATTTATTCCTTATTCATTTTACAGATTTTGTGCTTCTCCACACCTTCTCCAACCTAAGAATTTCCTGGGAGATGCTGTATCAAATGCTTTACTAGACTTAAGGTAGATTCAATGTACTGCAGCTCAAAAATCAGCTATTACTTCTTTTCTCCCTCCTGCCCCTGCTCTGAATCAGGCAGCAGGATTGCGGTCTCTGGTTATAAAACACCACTTTTTTTTTTTTTTGATAGCTCTGTCATAAATCCTCACGCTTGGATTTGCAATTTCATGTGACAGCTCTTTCCAGGCAATGACTGGAGTTTATCTCGTCTCCCTGACTTGAACCTATCGGGATTTTTAGTTTTGTTTGTTCTCAGGTCTGTGATCTCCATTTCCAAGTTCAACATCAATCTCATTGAAAAGGGAGGCAGAGCACTCATTTTGGGTTGGGCAGATGTCTGTTCTTGGTCATCAACCCCCCTGCATCAGTGCCCCTGCTCTGCCTCCTCTTGAGCCCCACGCAATGTTATCCACGAGCTACAGATCTGAGCCAAAACTTTTTTTCCCCCCTGTTCAGATGCAGAAGGAATTGAGGTTACAGCTACCTCCTCCTTGCGCTAATGCTTGTTCTTGTAAAAGGGAAACACAGTGACTAACACCATATACCCTGCGGCAGGATTTGCCTCCCTGGGGGCTGCCGGCTGTTTCTGTCAGACGCTGAGAGCTGCCGGCAGCTTCTTGTGTCTGACAATGGGATCTGCCCGTTTCACCGAGCACGCATCAGCATCCCTGACCTCAGCACATTGGCCACAGACAGCTGTGGAGCACGGAGCCCACCAGCCTCTCAGCTTCCCTGTCACAGGGCAAGCCCTGCTTGGCCCCTTCTTGTTATTTTTGGCTGTGCTTTTGTTTCTGGGATCCTCTGACCTTTAGCAATGAAAACAAAACCACAGAAGGCTGCTGCCCTAGCCTTTGGCTCGCTGGGAGCAACTGTGACGGGCAGGGGCTGAAGTCTAAAACCTCAAATTAGCAGTGTGGGACTGGAATGAGCCAGGACTGACCAGGCAGCTCAGACCTGTCATTTCAAGGGCAGGAAGCCTGTGGAGAGAGAGGAGCTGGTCATCTGGTTTCAGATAAATGCCAATTTTGTGCTAATTAATTAGAAATCCAGCATAAAAACCAAAAGGGTTTAGAGGATTGTTTAGCTAAGTATTCCTGTAGAGCCATGTGTGACTACCAAGCAGCTGAGAAAGGGAATTCACTCTGCTGTGTTCTATAGAGACGCACACATATAAGAGAAAGCAGAGTCTGGGAGTTGAGAAATCAGGGTTTTGCTCACTGTCTCAGGCCATGGCTCCATGTTCATTAATACCAGACCACACTGTAACACTGATCTCAATCGAATCAGGCATCAAGACGTGACAGCAGCTTCCTTCCAGTCAGCCAGACCATATATGCAGTGCACATCTAGATCGATGACAGCAGCACCTGAGTCACCATCAAGTTGTCTTGACAAAGCTACTCCTTCAAACCTTTGGGTTTTCTGTGTCTTGTTTGTTGTTTTTTTAAATCAAATGATTACATTCAGCACACATCCCTCTGTGGGGATACAAACAGTTGTGCTGTGATAATCATTGCAAGAAGATGGATAAGAAGCTGCCTAAGCCACAGCGCTGTTGTAGAGAGAATTACTGTCAATTTTTGACCTCAAGCTCAGCATGTGGCTTTAGGGAAATTATTTGACTTTGGCACATGACATTTTCCTTCCTTGTAGGCGAGAAGTGACAGCAAAGACTTTCCAGAATCAAGGGAGGGAAAACAGATCAGTATTTGGAAACTACTTTACCAATCCTGCCTGAAATGGAGTAAGTGAGACTGATGGGGAGCCATCAGACAGAGACAACAATATTCTAGTACTCAGCCAGTATGGAGGGTTGATGCACCCTGTCTAACACAACCTGAATGAAATCATCCCTACCCCTAAGGCTGCTGCAAGGGTGAAACTTCACCCATTAGGCTGTGTGATCAATATAAACAAAGACAGAGCTAAGCAATAAAAACACAAAGACCCCTTCTGTAAGTCTGGAGCTGTGAATAAGGAGACCAGTGAGTCAGAGGGGAGGATTTGCAACTTGGCTTTTAGCAAAGGCTCCTCTCTCCAGAGTGCAAATCAGAGTATAGTAGGTAGGTGCTAAATAAATATTTAGAGAATGAGAAAGTCTCCATTTAATGAGAAATTATTTGGCAAAACGAGTTGGGGAAATGGTTTCAGTAGCGCAGTAACAGAAGCCGGCACTGCATTCTGCCCCACGGGATGCTGTGGTTCTACTTGTGTTGCGTAAGACAGGATCTCCAGCTGGGACACACACAGGAAATATAACTCATTACTGAAATGCAAGAGCCTTTCAGGGTTAAACCACTGTTAGACCAGCCAGATTCATTCCCTAGTCACAGAATTAGCCTAGCAGCAGCTTTGAAAGATTACTATCTTCCTTCATAACAGTGATGTTGCAGACAGCAGGGTTTAAGGATAGTGGTGATGCCAAGTTTGTAGGAAGAAGTAATTTTTTTCTTTTATGTTCAAGGGCTGAGCTCCATTTCCACACCTTTATCTACATCATTAGGCTGTTGAGATGGCAGTTGCCTGCTTAAATGTTAATTACTATATCTCTCTTTTAAGATGTGTTTTCAAGGGGTTAGTGTCTCAATCTTCCTTGTAATTACATAGAGTGGTTAGTACAACTCCTCAGCTATATCCCAGGTCCCCTGAGAGCTCATCCTACTGCAGTTTCCAGTAGATGAGCACTCACAGAACTAGTCCTTCAGAGAGCTGTTGTCTTCAAGTATTCAGCCAGATAATGAGCCGATTACTATGCCTGCTCCTGGTGACAGTGAGCTCTATGCACAGCCAGGCTGTGCATCACCAATTGCTGTGGTTAATATTCCTCTTGTTCTCTCTATCCCTTTGACTTGGTGGGGCTGCTTTTACAGAGACCTGCCCCTTTTTGGACAAGAACTTCCATAGATTATTGATGTAGCAAAAAGGAAGAACCAAACCTTGTCAAAGTCTTATTATTGAGCTTTTATACTCAAACAGTCACATAGCCATGGTGTGAAGTGAATCTCAAGTGCTGAGCATGGCTTTGTCATGTCAGCTATGACATATGTGCATCAGGGATGGAGCAGCTGTGATTTATCACCCCCCTAGAGCTAAGAAGGGGGAATTACAGCTTCCTCAAATACAAGGCAGTTTCTAAGTGAACAGCAACATTTGAGATTGCAAATTAAAAATAACACTGTGCATTGGAAACTGCTAAATTTAAATGTCAGATTCTTTCTTTAAAAGCTATAAGATAGCTAGTTCCTCTTCAGGGGAAGGGAGTAGGAGCTTGTCAATGCAGGGAAAACGTTTGGAATAGCAACTGCCCACCACTTTCCCCTGCAAACACTCATACTCTGTACAAGGCAAGATTAAGCGAAATTACTTGAAGGCACTCACTGCAGATGACAGCAACCTTTTCCAATAGCTCTCCTGCCTTAGCTCCATCATCCCTGCACACAAACCATAGCATGCTTTGCAGTAGTAATCCTACAGAGATGAGCACTAAGATTTGCCCAAGACGCGAGAAAAGAAAAAGGTCTTTTAAGAAAATATTAAGTGACTGAGAAACCCCACTTTTTCACAAGCTGTGCAGGTTTAAAAGTGTCTTATACACCATGGACATCTGACAGAGCAGAACCTCTTGGGCAAATCACTGACTGAGGCAACTCCAGAAGACCCAGCAAAAACCTCACAGTATAGCAGATGAATTGGCCCCAGCCTTTCTCCAGTTCCTAAGAACTACAATGCCTGGGCAAAGCACGCTCCAAATTTCTGTCTACCTCTGGTCCACTAGAGGACAACCTAATAATGATGAACTCCTTTGGCGTACATAGCAAAAGACCCATACTGAAAATGCCGCTGCCAAATCTGATTTACAGTCTATGCTGAGATTGGTGGTGGTATGTGTGCTGGACCCCATTTTTAATGGTATAAATTACTTCTAGTCCTGATTGATACAACCTTATGAAGCTCCAAAAAATGGCCCCTACAGTTGATGTCAGCTTTTACGACTACAGAGAAAGAGACAGAAGCAAGGGAGATTTCCAGACAGATGCAGTTTTTATAAAGCAAACCCAATCCCCTATACTGCACTCAACCACAGAGAAAAAGCTGCCTGTTGCTGCTGGTTTTCTTACAGTCTTCTGACATGATATCATGCTTTTTCAGTGCAGGAAATGCTCAGAGGTACAGAATGATCCTTTCACCCTGCTGATGTGTGATTTATCAAACCATAATGGAGGAACTGAACTCATGTATAAACAATGGTCAGGAAGCACAACAAAATCATCAGCTCAAAGCCACAGAAAAGAGCAGGCTACTGCTCATGCAAAGCACAGAAAAAGAACAAAGCAGTTTATCAAAACCCAAGGGGGTTCTTGCCTAATATTTTTAAGGCCAAACACATAGAGCACAAATAAAATCTGAGCTAGCAATAGAGCTAATTTCTGCAGCTAGGAAGCAAATGAGCTGTGGCAAGAAGTGGAACAGCAGAAAACAGCAGAGAATTAATTACAAGTGTCTCAGGTTGGAATTAGAGTTAGAAGCGTCAGAGGGTCAAAGCAACAAAGTTTTCAGCGGATAATTTGGTAACTTGACATTCCCCAGCCCCACTAGTGGGGATGTGCCTGTGACTCAGGGATTAAAACTGCATGTGTCTCTGCAAGAGAGAAAGATACACACTGAAGGTGGGAGATCAGAGCTACTTAAAAGGCAAAATCTGCTATTTCTCTCCTACTGATGGTAGCGAGAGCAGGCTGGCTGTAATTGGGAAGGCGCAGATCCTAGCCATCCCTTCGGGGGCGGCGTGGGGAAGCAATGTGAAGGAGTGCTCAGTGCAACCCTACCGAGGCACTGCCGAGTCCTCGGCCGGGAGTCGGTCCCCTCCCACGCGAGGAGGGCAGCTCCCCCCGTCCCCGCTCAGCACCGGCATTCCCTCCCACTCGACGGCGGTGGAGGGATGCTCTCAGACGACGTGGCTGGCGGAGTCAGCTGCTCTTTGATGTCAGTACCTGCTCCGGGCTCGGCGGGGCGGGAGTGGGCGAGCGGAGCGCCGCGCAGCCGAGCCGCAGCCTCTGCTCTCCGGCTGCAGGAGGGCTCCTGCCTCCCACACTCTGCCCGGCCCCGGCGGTGAAGGCAAGGGGGTGGGGGGGAAGACACCCCATTGTTGCCGCGCATCCACCAAGGGAACTTGCCCAACTTTCTCCATCCCTGACACCGGGGCTCACTGCCATGGCCCCCACCAACTCCTCCCGCAACTTCTCCGCGCCGGAGGCTCGGAACGGCTCAGGTGAGCAGGGGCTGCGCGGGGCGGAGGCGCACCTCCCCGGCGGGCGCGCCCGCGCTGGGGCCGGGGCGTGGGCGCGGGGAGCTTTGCGGGGCAAAGCCCACCTGCACATGCCTCTTGCACTGCTCTGCAGCGCTGAGCCCGGCGCTGCTTGTGCTCAGAGGGGCTGCGGGGCCGATCGGTACCCCATGAAGTGGGAGAAGCTGAGCACAGGGGCACAGTCCCCCCACAGCCCCCCAACCCCCGCGCTGCCGGCCGGGAGCAGCAGCCTTCAGCACCCGGGCGCGGACAGCTCCGGGCCCCGGGCGGGGCGGCGCACGGCGGGCGGGACGGGGCCAAGCCCTCTCGGGGGCTGGGGAGGGACCCCGGGCCCCAGACCTCCCTCCCGGACAAAATAAAGTCCGACCACCTCCCCTGAGTCCAGTGGCTTGAAGTGATTCGCTGCTACCTGTTGGCTGTGAGACGGTACTAACTCCAGCAGCCTGTTGGTCTTAGCTGCAGAGAAGAGACGAACCAGCCCAGCTAGACAGGGAAAGGAAGGCACAGAACGCGAGACATCGCTGGAAAGGGATGCAGAGATCCCCGCCAGTCTCCTGTTTTCTCCATACTACCACTGTTCCCAAATCAATGGTTTACAGTCAGGCAGACCAGTTCTCAATGGTGCAAGTTGGTGAAACTTTTCAACAGAAGGTGTTTTATAATGTAATCTTTGCCTCCCTCTCCACCAGCATGTCCTTTATAAACTGAAAGTGTGCGTTAGGTTCTTCCTTCTGAAATGCAGTGAAGTAGTAGTTTCTTATGTACCTGGGCGTAGCTGACAACAGTCATCTCAGAGAAAAAAAAAATCAGGCCAGTCCTCATTCAGTTCACATACTGCAGTCCCCTTTGGGACTTTTGAAAAAGGGACAGCTGCAGATCTACAAGGAAGGACAAACCAATGCCTGAAGTAGTTGTTTCAGCACACAAAGCACAGCCCCTTGGATGTGCACAGAAACAGCCTTGGAAATTCAGATTCAACCATGTCTCAAGATGAAAAAGACTTTAGAAAAGAGATAAAACTTTTGAGTATTTGATAGTAATGCACTTCTGACTGCAGCCGATAATACACACATGGACTACAGCTTCACACTAGCTTCCAGCAAATAACACTCGAAAGTCTTGCTTGTACAAATACGGACAGCAGGAAAAATGCTACAGCACTATTCAGACTAGCTTTCATGTGAAGCCTTTGGGCTTGCACACGTTCTGCTGTAAGGCCAGCTGAGCTCATTCCAAGGGCTGCAGGGTCACCATGAGCACTCTACTGATTACACTGCAGGAACATGACATTTTGTCCCAATTTCCAGCTAACCAAGTGGCCTTTATGGTTCACTTATAGAAAACATTCCTGTCACATTCATAACAAAGTTTGGGGCTAGAAAGAGAGGGGAACAGAACTCATAATAGCTACGTGCAGAACAGCAGGACCACAGTCATCGTCTTCCAATTTCTAGTCTGCCATCTTCAAGCATTAAGGAGGTGTGAGATCTGTTTGGATGTTCAGGGATGCACAGGCTCAATGCTGAAAAGTAAGCACCAAGTCTCAGTAGGGTGCTGATGACAGTATGTTATCTACCAAAAGCCATGGAACATGCAACATTTCCTTGCATTAATGAGCAGCCAGGAGGAAAGGGTACCATTTGGAAGCGCAGGACTGGTCTGGAGCAGGCTTTTTTGCCTGGCTTTCACTTTCAGGCCCCTGCATCATTGGCTGCTTTCTGTCATCTGCAGAGAGGCTTTTCCTATAAAACAGTGCTACAACAGCTCTACTGGATTCTGACTTTGGCCTTGGTTATCCCTAAGTTGGCTGCTTCCTAATGCCAGAAGGACTGAGACAGCAGCAGCTCATCATGTCCCACTTTTAAGAGCACTGAAATATTACATACGGTTGATACGGCACACACTTTTCCAGCCACAGGCCAGGCCAGCAATGTAGTCCCAATTGTCTTGCCAATTCAGTCAAGCGTCTTTGTCACACCAAAGTAAATCTGGAGAAGTTTGTACTCAAGGATTCTAGAGGTCAAAATTAGCAAATGCCACCTCAGCAAATAGATACCACTTTGGCAGAGACAACACCTTATGAGTATCTGTTACTTCACTTAATCTCATTTTCAAGATTCCCCTAGTTTCTATTGGAGGAGACCTCTCCACTTCTCCTACAGGTATAGGCTGCTAAGGAGATGGAACAGTGCAGTGACTGAAAGCATTTCCAATTAACACCACATTGAATCATCTGCAATTCAATGAAAGACACGTGCAGTCTAGGCTCAGGAGGCTGTCATGCGTGTCTTTGTAACAGCCACACAAATAACTCACACAAAGCCTTCTCCAGAAAAAAAAAATCAAGTCCCATAGGAGAGGAGTAATGAGATGAAATGAGATTTACTTCAGCTGAGAAGGTGATTTAAGACTCCATCACACACTGCACATGACAGCCTCGCAGAATAGAGTGCACCACAATCAGTGCCTTAGACACCACCTTCTGTGCCCAAGAGCAGAAATCCCTGTTGGTTGGTACTGAGGGCTCGTGGCTTCAAAATGCGATTTTAAACCCAGGCTAGGGACAAGGCAAATGTGAATTTGATTATGTTTGGACCTCCACCAAAGCTGATAAGCTAAGTGTTATCAGGCAAGAATTTTACCTTTGAATTCCATCCACATTCAGAACCCAGAGACAACAGGTTTAAGTAATTTTTTTCTCCATGTACAACCCAGGCACTCCCTATTGAAGGGTCACTCTGAAACATACTCCCAAATCCCTGTCCGGCCACACACTTGGATTTCTCTTTAGAAAAGAAACCAGAGGAAGGGAGAAAGGCAGGGAAGGAAGATGGGGAGGAGCGCATGCTCTGGCCTAACCCTGACAACAGAAATGGGACACAGCCAGGGCACAGCCCCAGATCTCACAATTTAGATAAGCATTAGTTATCTGCCTGCATGGTCAATGAACTCTGTGTCTCACAGCGTACAATAGACAAACCGCCCAACAGATGACCTGAAGCTTTCTGATACAACAGCTTGGGCATTGACTACAGCCAGATTTTGTCACCCACATACAGGCTTACTTCTCCGATGTGGAAAGCACCAACTGCCTCACCCACTCCTCTCAAAATGGGTGGACACCTAACACTCCCTGGAAGAAAAGTTACTTTCAGCTCCCTGTCAGACACTGGCAAGTGCAGAGGCACACCAGCCTGACTTTAGTCCCCCCAAAAAGAGCTGGGGAGGTTCAGGTCAAGACAGAAGTACATCAGGAGAGCTGAGGAAAGATGTCCACACGTGGCCAGATTTGGGTGATTGTGCTGCATGCATTGGGTGGCAAAGGAGGAAGTGTAAAATCCCCAGCTAAGCCTCTCCAAGTATGGCAGAGGGTCTTAAACACCATTCCAAGCTACGCCTTTGAGGGGGATCCAGCTGCAGGACAGGGAAATCACACAGAGATGTAAACAGGTTGTCTCTGGGTTGCACTCATGGTTTTGGTTTGTTTTGGCAGTAGCAGAGAAGTCAGCACCGTACACCAACGTAATAATGCCCAGTCTCTTCAGCATCATCTGCTTCCTGGGCATTGTGGGGAACCTCATTGTCATCTACACTATTGTCAAGAAGAAGAAGCTGAGATGTAAACAGACCGTGCCTGACATTTTCATCTTCAACCTCTCCATTGTGGACCTCCTCTTCCTCTTGGGCATGCCTTTCCTCATCCACCAGCTCCTAGGCAATGGCTCCTGGTACTTTGGAGCTCCCCTATGCACCATCATCACTGCCCTGGACACCAACAGTCAGATCACCAGCACCAACATCCTTACAGTGATGACACTGGACCGTTACCTGGCGACTGTCTATCCTCTAAAATCTACCTACGTCCGGACCCCATGTGTTGCAGCTCTAGTTATCTGCTTGGTGTGGCTCCTCTCCTTCCTGACCATCATTCCCGTGTGGATGTATGCAGGTCTTATGCCTCTGGAGGATGGGACCGTTCGCTGTGCTCTCTTGCTTCCCAACCCAGAGACTGATATCTATTGGTTCACCCTTTATCAGTTCATGCTGGCATTCGCTGTGCCATTGATTGTAATCTGTGTGGTCTATTTTAAGATTCTCCAGCACATGGCCACCACTGTTGTCCCATTGCCCCAAAGGAGCCTCCAGGTACGTACCAAGAAAGTCACCCGCATGGCAGTTGCCATCTGCTCTGCCTTTTTTATTTGTTGGGCTCCCTTTTACATCCTCCAACTGGTTCACCTCGGCATTGACACACCATCCATGGCTTTCTTCTATGCCTATAACTTTGCCATTAGCTTGGGCTATGCCAACAGTTGCCTCAACCCCTTCCTTTACATTGCCCTCAGTGAGACCTTCAAGCGTCAGTTCTTAGTGGCCATCCGCCCTGCAAAAGAGCCATGTCGCAACAGCAGCTCTGTCAACAACAACAGCACAACAGAGGCTAGTGTATGTCTAAAACTGGCACCAGAATCCACCCAGCAGACTCAGTTTCTGGAGGACTTTTCCCCACGTTCACTGCCTGTGGCTGTTCATTAGGGTACTCTGAAGCGACCACAACAAAAAGCCTTCAGATCTATAAATCAATGGAGAAGCAGCAGCTTCAGGCAACTCTTGGTGAAGCATATGAACTGTAAGCTTCCACCTCCAAGAGTCCAGGTGCCTCTCTTCCCATTGCAGGGCTCTGCTCCTACGCTGCCCTTGTTCTATGAGATACTGCGTACTGCTGCTTCTTTCCACTCCTGCACAACAGGACTCTATCACACAAGACACTGTCCCCTACAAAAGGATGGATGGCAAAGGGAGAAAGGACATGGAGGACTTCAGGGGAGAATGTTCACCCTGGAAGAGTAAAGCCTCTATCAACAACACTGCTTAATAATTCCCCATCTCTTGGCCTGACCAGGATTCCTAAGCAGCACACCAATATAGAGCTTCTTCATTCAAAACTTGAACCTCTGAAACACAATGTCATATATTTATTTTTGGTAAGAAATCTGACCTGCAAACTTTGATGGCTGTGCTCATATCCTAGAAGCAAACAGCAAAGAAAGGTCTTGGGGCCACAAGTCTCACCTAGATCTGACACTTGGCCTTTTGGTCCAGCCCCACCTGCCTCCAGTGGGCTGTACGGTTTGGCAACCGAAATATTTTCAAGAACTGGCTAATTTTGATGCTAATCCTAAATATTTCAAGCAAAATCAGGCAGATAACAATTGCACTGCTTCAAGGGACTGCAAACAATTCTCAAAACTACTGCTGCTAACACCAGCTTTGTGGCTTTTCACGCCAATGAGCCGATTTTCACGCTGCTTGTTCCTCATACTGCTTGTTCCTTGCAGTCTGCACAGCCATTGGGGAACTCCGGGCAGAGGGTTTTAAACATGAAGAAAAAACAATATGCAGAGATCCATGGAGCAAGAAGATGTGGAAAGGCAGCTCAGAGGAAGCAGAGTTGCTTATGCAGCTTCCTCAAAATAACAAATGCTTTACAAAGTTAAAAGAGGGAAAATTAAATGTCTATGGTTTGTATTTGCGGCTTTAACAGTCACAGATTAGGAAACAACTTTGCTCATTACAAAGAGTAGAGAAAAGACAGCACAGATCAGCTAAACGCGGGGGATTGCACTGATAGCCTGTGCAGGGCTCCCAGGGGACCGCGCAGGCATTGTTCAACACTTTGTCAAACACGGAGGAACTGGTTACTGTAGATGAATTTAATATAAAGAGGAATTAAAAGCATCAAACAGCACAAAAGAATTTGTTACTGCGCTTATCGTTTCATGCCACCAGCCACCCACGATAAACCCAGAACAGAAATTCACCCTTACATGACTACACAGCAAAACTATGTCACCCGCACGGGACTTCCCAAGCCACAGGCGCACTTACAGGCACACTTAACACACACACCACAGTCACAGCTGTTTTTAAGTACAGCCAATACTTCAGCCTACACCCCGCAGAGAACACACAGCCATTTACTCACCTCCGGCAATCAAAGCAGGCCGGTGTGTGACACCAGCGCTTTTGACATCATCAGTTGCAGCATGTTGCTTTTCGAGTCATTGAACAGACCTCGTAACAGGGTCCCTCTGTATTTTCATTCTGTCAACCTGCACCCACCGCAGCAGCACACCCACACCACGGCTGCACTGTATCTTGTCGGTTTTTTGCCCGCGTTTCCCTGGGCAGTGAAGCCAGACAGACACATACAGAGCTTTCAAGCTTTATGACTTGAAAAATCTTTGCCCCATTTTAACTGCCAGGAATTTTTCAACTGTGCTGATTTTCATGGAGCTGCTTTGCTCTTTGGTCCGTACTCTCCCCAAAGGGCTCGTGAGCGAAGGTCGAGGAAGACCTGTGTCTGTGCCAAGCCAGACTTGCTCTCATGACAAGGGAAACTATTGTGTTACCTTTCTCCCATAAGGAAGTTAAGGGGAGGACTGGCACACATTCCTCTGTGAAAGGAGGTGGTAATGGCTGGGTGGGTTTCTTTCCTCCTTTAATAGCAGCAATGAGGAAAGCATGAGAGAAGCGAAAACAGAGTGAATTGTCAGGGTGCTCAGAGAGCAGCACATTGAAGATGTTATCTTGCTTACAGTAAAGGTGTTTATGGTTGAACTAGTCTGTTCCCGTCTTAAGTGAGTCAATCTGACCCAGTGTGGCCAAGACATGTGCTAAAAACCACGGGGGCACCGTGAGCCAACCAAGAAGGGTGGTCAGCACCAGCTGGTGCAACACCAGGAAGGGTCTTTGTCAGGTAGACCTTTTCCAGATCTCATCACACTGAAGTCAAGGCACAGTACACAGGCATCTCTCCAGGCTGAAGTCATTTCAGATCTCATTTACATGAGTGGCAAAGCAATGCCTGAGAGACCTGGTCCAACACTGGAGACAAGGCGTCCTGTTTAGCTAGTGTCCCAGCAGAAGAACTTGCCCCTTCTCACCACCCTGCAAAGGCTCATGGTTTCCACTCCATGTTCCTCTTGCCTGTTCCCCAGGGGTTTCCTAGTCCAGATGTCTAAATGCTGGCTGTGGAGTCCCCTCCCTTTCCACATATACCCATAAAAGCTGTGGCAAACGCACCTTGGGAAGACAAGGATGTAGATACCTGTGGATGTGCTGGGAGGTTGGGAAGGGAGGTACAGACAAAGGAAACTAGCAAAGAACACAGACAGCTTTTTGCCATCTTCCCTAAATCACCACAAAGCACAGGGCAAGATGAACAAAAGCGTCTCTTTGAAGACAAACCTTTTGATCAAAGGCGTCCCCCTACCTAGGGGGTAAGGTAAGGACTTCCAGTAGCTATACAGTCTCTGTGCACTTCGGTGTGACCTATTCCAAACATCCTATCCCTTTTCCCTATTTTTCAAAGCCGGCTTTGTTTAGTTGGAGAGGCTGTTGATGTTCTGGTTTGTGTTCAGCTTTACCTCTTTGTCTATTCTGCTCTTTGTATTTATTATGTGATCCCCCTGTCTCAGTGCCTCGGTTACTGATTGCAGAGCCTGAATAAAAGGCATCACTAAGTAAAAAAGGACACGGCTACTTGTGCAGAGATAGGCAGCCGAAGCACTTTTGTCTGAAAGGCACAGTGAGAAGGACACAGAGATAACACAGTGTGTTCCCCTACAGTCCTGCCCCCATACACAGCCCGTCAGTCATCTCTCTTGCTTGAGAGAAACTAAGGGAAATCCAGCTAAATAAGCAGGGGGAAAAACACCCTCAAAACCAGAGGGTGATAGAAAGAAACTATTCCATCTAGTTGTTCAGATCAACAGCCTGCCACACTGGGTGAGACAAATTTCCTTAGCTCCTTTTGCCAGCACTTTGCCACGTGTTCGCGAGCTGCCTCGTCAGACAGCAGGAAGACAGATGGGTTCACTCTCCACCCCCTCCTCTTCTCCTCCTTGTCCTTAGAGGTGCAACTGAAACCACATGTCGCAGTTCTGCTCTTGATAAACTCCCACAAGGGGCAGATGGTCCAGTTACTTTTACTTCTACTTTCCTAGCTAGCAACAAAGTCCTCTTGGCTGGTCACTGCAGGATTCAGTCCCTGGCTCACCCTTCTCAGTTACCTCTTTTACACTATGCAGATCCCCATGTCCACACTGAGCAGTAAAATATACTCCTGCCTTCCCCACAGTCACAGCTCTGCCAAGCCAGCCTGAAGATGGAGCTGAGGTCCCCAAAGACCTGCCAGGCAGTGGGCTGGTGGCATCCTTCCCCAGACACCTTTCTCCACCTGAAGTCCTTATACAGCTAAACCTGCCCAGGAGCAAGCTGCAGCCGTGACAGAGAGTGAGCACAATGCTGGCGGCTGCTGGGTGGGGAGGAGGGAAAGGTGGGGTGACTCACTGGCCCCTGGGACACAGCCAGAACCTGACTAATCGTGTTTCATCAATCCTCCTGAGTTGCTAATTGGATGCATTTCATTCAGCAGACTCACCAGTGGGAGAGGAGCCACGCGGCAGGTACAGATACGTTCCCAGCCCACTCGCTTCGCATTAGTCCTCCTGCCAGATGCAGGGAACACACAGCAATGCCCTTCCTCACTCACCTCCCGTTAGCAAAGCAAGGCAGCTAAACCCTCACACCCCCTGCAGCCTTTCCACTTGCTCTGTCCCTGCTGTGGGGCTGGAGAGGGGACAGCATACAGGAAAGTCTCACCAGCAGTAAAGAAGTAAAAGGAGAGGGATATCTCATCTACAGCCCCCATTTCCCACTGGAGGGTTCCTCCAGCCGACTAAGGCCCTTCAGTGCCTCCAGGCAACAGAAGATGTACTTTGAAGCTGTATTTACAGGGCAGCACTTGAACAGGGAACTCACTGCACCACTGGAGGGGAAACCTTTGTATCAGCATCTTTCTACCAGTAGGGTTGTGTCGGCTATGGAAATCATCACTCTTCGTCTCTCAGTCTGGCTCATGGGAGAGCAGCAGCACTGGCTTCTCTTGAAGAGTAGAGCTGGGCTTCAACAACTGCAAAGTTATACTTGAGAAGTGGCGTAATTCGGTATGGGACATGACAGTGCACATGGAGTGTTGCTTTCATAAGCACTTCTGGATGTGCTGAGGACAAGCATGTTAGAAAAGCCCTCAGGGTTGTCAGCTCAGTACCTTTCACCATCTCTAAATGCTGCTGGAGTCACATCAATGGTCCCTAGGGGCAAGCCTTTGTGTAAAGGATTCTTCCTCCAAAGTGAAGTCAGACTACATTGGCATCACCCTCCCCAAGCACAGCAGCTGAGCAATGCAAGCGCCACTGAAGGCCCTGTCCTGTAGGTCCATAGAGGGTTGATCCCCTGGAAATGAAAGACAAGTTCTGCCCTTCACACCGGGCCAAGTTTCAGTTTACACCACAGCAGGCAGTGGGTTTTTAGCACAACAGGGAGCAGACTGTACCCCAGGTACTGACTGCATCATCATCCGGCACTGCAGGAGAAAAGGAGATCTGCAGGGTCTGGCTCCACAGAAACGCCTTTGGGGCAGTGACTTTGTTGAGCTTCAGCTAAACAGTGACACACACAGGTTTTGGTTTAAGCCCTAAACCTTATTTCTTCCATTTAAAACTAAGTTAACAGATGAGTCAGCCCTTCCCTCCATCCTGTGCTCTTCTATCCCCTGCAGGTTTCCACTCGCAGGGTAGGCAGGTTGAGAGTCACTGACATCATTTTAATTATTCTGGTGTTTGGTTTAATAACTTAGTTGCCTTTGCTAAGTCTGAAGGAGCTCTTACGATTATCTTCCTACACATGCTGCTGGAAGCACAACAGCTTGGCGACACCAGGCTGCCATGCCCTGCTCCACCAGACACTTCAGAGGAGAAAGCAGTGCTCTCCTTAAGCAGCCACAGCAAGGAGAAGGCTCCTGCCTCATCCAGGAGCAGTGCTTCTCACGCCCACATCCCACTGCAGGCACAGGGATGCAGTCCTCTACCTTTTCTCCCATGGGGTTTGACCTCAGAAAGCCAAACACTAATATTTTTGCACATGTTTTGGCACAGGGCACTCAATAGGGATAAGCATGGTGATGGAAATGGTGGGTGAAGTTGTCACTGATGAAAGCTTCTTAAAGATCTTATTGACTTACTCCATTAGGAGGCTGGTTCTTGGAGGTGCACCTTCTCCAGCAGCCAGGTCTTTCCCACTGAGAAATGGGAACAGGTTTGGAAAGGAGCAGACTGTTCACATCAGGATTCCCTCTGTCCTCCTTCCTGTCTGCTCATAAATGAGGACTTGAGAGACTTTGGATTTCAACTTGCACAAAGCATTTTGGAGATGTAATTCCACCCCCCCTTTTTTTTTTTTTGTTTAGAAGGTCATTACAACCTCCTAACCCATAATCCCCAACTTAGACCTCCAAAGTGCTCCGGCAACAAAAATTCCTCGTGTTATCAACACAGAAACTGCTTCAGAAGAGAAAGAGACTAAAACATCACCTCTCAGAGTGAGAACAAGTTGCCTGTCCTTTGCTTTTATTCAAGTCCAGATGCTTTTCCCCAGCCAACCGCTGCCACTGAAGAAAGCACATAAACATTTGCTCTTGGGCTGAGACAGGTTGTGCCAAGCCGTGGCCCCCAGCCAGTACTGACACAATCTCTACGTTTAAGAACACAAACACTGGCAGCTCCACGAGAAGGGACCCATTTGCTGGAATTAATATTCAGTCTTTCTGCAGCATGGGAAACATCAATTGTTTGGTGAGAAATAAATTACACGTCTTTCTTGGGGGGATTTTAATGAGACCTCCCCCCTCTTTTCCTGACACTCTCAGACTCAGAGTAAAAGAAAAAAAGGAAAAACAACATTCCAACATCTCTCCATCAACCCTGCATCGTAATGACCCAATCAGGGTAATTAGGATGTCTCATGTGTGTTCAGGGAGGCTTTACCCAGCAAATCTAGCCCGCTGTTCATTATATTGCTGCAGCATAGCTAATTACTCCTGGTTTTAGAGGGAAGGGGAGCACACCAGCTTTGTATGCAGTTAGGAAAAAGGGCTATGCCAAGTACAGTCCAAGCCCAAGCACACGTGAGAGCAGAGAAACATGCATGCAGAAAACAGAGACTCCTCCCCACTGTAGAGACTCCAGGCAGCCCTTTAGGGCAGGAAAGCGTTGTACGCTGTCATGGCAATGGACACAAATGGGAGCCTTTCCCAAGGCTCCTGGGAGCTGGATGTGCACTTCATCTGCCTCACCTTTCTACACCAGATGCCACAGGTGCAGCCATGACCCCCAGGTGTGCATCCACATTCAGGCTGGCAGACCCTACCAAGTCCCTCTGCCATCAGGTTTATGGAGCCCCAGTGGGGATCCCATCACCCAAAGAGGTGCCCCGGGAGCATCTATAGCCCATCTCGCAGCCACTGGCTACCACATGAGCTGCTCACAGCCCGCATCTTCACACCACTGGCCTGATTTATCATCTTTCCTGCCCACGTGGCAGTGTGTCCAAGCTCAGGGTTGCTAGGAATGGATTAGAGCTCCACTGTTGATATCCTGCTATTTTCTCATCTCCAGATTTGACTAAAGCACATAGAAGTGTTGGTGTGTGGATTGTGAGATAAGGGAGGACAACACTGTTGTCTCAATCAAGGCTGCACTGAACTGGCCACGTAGCTGCACATGGAGACTTGGCCCAGGTTACACCAGAGTCTATTTCTTTACAAAAATTTCTAGACAGGCATGGCTGGTAGACTCAGTCCCTTGTTTTG
The DNA here is from genome assembly GCA_002844005.1 of Limosa lapponica baueri. Classification (NCBI taxonomy): domain Eukaryota; kingdom Metazoa; phylum Chordata; class Aves; order Charadriiformes; family Scolopacidae; genus Limosa; species Limosa lapponica. The sequence goes on along the minus strand of KZ508132.1, from coordinate 2,333 downwards.
TGGATATCTGCCCTGTTCCTTCATGCTGCCTTAGTTTCCTCAAGCCTAGAGAAATTTCTTTAGCAGCAATAATTCCCAACTCACACATTCATGAAATTTCATGAGTTCTTATCTGTGCCTGGAGAGGATGGACTTGAAAGACTGAACAGGAAGGGATTAGAAACCAAGCTGTAAACATGAAAGCTGTGATGGACACCACTGAAAGTCTGCTGCCGGCAGACGGAGTCTGGTCCACAGCTGCCCTGCAAGTGCTCTCCTGTGTTTCCATACCACATCTCCCTTCTGCACATACATGGTCTAACCCATTCTAGAACAAGAATTAGCCCAGGAACCTGCCCTGAATGGCCAAATACATCCCATGACCGATCTGACACACTAAAGGGGTGCAAGTACCATCCAGTCTCATTGCCCTCTGACCAGCCCCCAGCACCCATGCTCAGACAGGTATTTAATCCTTTCCAAAACGGGACAGCACCCTACACGTTGCACACATGCACCCAAGAGGTTAACATTCTTCAGGCAATTGAGCAGACTGTGATCGCAAGGGGAAGTGGGTCAGTTGCACAGGGAACCTCAGATCCCTTTTACTACAAAACCACAGAGGGAAATCCAGTCTGCTCTCACTCACACCACTGCCTCCACTGAAATTAATGATATGGGATTAGAGAAAAGCCAAGTAAAACAAAGTCTGAGTCATGCCAGAAGTTTCTTCCATGGCTGCCCAAGAGTGGAGTTTGACATCCCGAGGCTCTGATTTCACCACCAAAATGAGCTGCCAAGAAGGAAAGCTGACATGTTGCTGTCCTCTAGCTCCTGGAGTCTAACAATCTCAAATGCTTTACGAGTATTAATGACCCACGCCTCAGATGATGGCTGGAGACAGGAGAGTAAGGATGAACATTTGATCCTTGGAAAGCGTGGGCTGTCATCTCAGATAAAATCTACACTAATGCTGAAAAAACCAACTGCTTATCTTCACTCTGTCCTTTAGTGCAGGAAAGGAAACCAGAAAAGAGTAGTGGATGATTCAAGAATAGACAAAGTTACCAGAAGCACTTGTCTACAGCATTAAAAGTGACAGATACAAGCTGCAGCGCTGACGAGCCTGTGAGCACCAGGGATCGGGCAGATCAGCCGAGCCATATCAGAGACAGGACATAACCTCCATTTCTTTAATCTCCACAAATCACTTCATTGTACTAATTCTTTAAAATGTGCTTATTCCAATAGCTGCAAAGATATCAGATACATCCCGTGGGCTGGGAGAGGTGACCCAGCAGTGAGAGTATCACTTCAGGCGTGTATGAGGCTGGCCAAGAGACATGCAGCCAACTTACAGAATTACTAGCAGAAAATAAGCTTCTGCAACCAGTAACAAGCTGCGATACATTAGATCTGTCAGGAGTGCGTTTCCAGGAGTGTTTACTCTCTTCTTTAAAGAGGAATCATCAATACTAATGAACTGCAATTGTGACAGCTCAGTGCAGAAGCCCAAATTTTAAATTCTGTATCTGACTGTTCACATGGTAAAGGAACTCAAAGCCGCAGGAGCATGGAGTCTTTGTAGGAATTCTTCCACCCTTTTACTACTCTATTAGATGTTACAAGAGTGGTGCAAGGCCTCAAAGACAACAAAGGCAGTTCACAAAGTTACTTTCTAAGCAGCAGTTCATATTTTGGAACATATTTTCCATAAAAAACCTGCAGAAACTAATTCATCTGCACACACGTTTCCCAGAATGCAGCCATCTCGGGGCAGAAAGCAGCAGGGCACAGTCCAGCAAGCTCTGGAGAAATGGTATTTATCAATAGAAACCCCTCATTGCAGCTCCTGTGGAAAAGGGCTATGGGATCAATCGTATCAGGATACCTCACCACCTTTCAGAGTCACAAGCAGAAAGCCCACATTACATTTGTCCCCCTTCCAAGAAGCTGTTGAGTGATGTCCATCAACTCATTTGTAAAGGAAGCTTTGAAGATGTGTCTCATTTTGGAAGAAGCAACAATCCCAGATCACAGCTGGATAAAAACTGCTCTTTCTCACCCTCCCATCAACTAGAAGGGGAAAACCACTGAGGATATCAATGAAATTTTATGAAAATTCTGCAGTTCCTTTACTCAGCTCCTTCCTCACATTGACGATGAGCTAGAGAAGGGCAGTACTATCCAAACTGGGTTTGACTTGCAAAGCACTGGACAGAGGGAGGAATCTGGGGATGGCACTGGTGAGGGGACAAGACCTGGCTCCTGCAGCACAGGGCACCAGGAAACAAAGCTCAGTTTACCCTTAGTCTTTTGATCAAACAAGCCTAACTCCTGAAAGGGCAAAGCTG
>KZ508130.1:9407-31129 GCA_002844005.1 Limosa lapponica baueri | reverse complement strand
TTCTACCTTTAGTGACTTCTGGTTCAGAGGGAGGTTAAGAAAAAATGAACATCAAATCTTTTGGATTTTCGAAGTGCTTTTATGATGTAAGCACTTTGAAGATATCGACACCAAAAAGCAAAGAAATTGACCTGTAGTTTTCTACTTTTTGTATTAATACCTGGTCATTGTGTTTACTATTGTGATCTTCATAATGTAATTACACACCCTGGGAAGAAAGAGTCCTATTTGATCTTCTTTAATGTCATTCATTTCTGAGAGGAAGCTGTTGCTTTTCATATTTCTAGGCAGTGAAGAAAGAATTACTTGGGTTTACTTTTTGAAGTTTTATTATCTGTAACTTACTCCCTCCTCCTCCCGTTCTGAGTGAAGTAGCTTCTTTTTTCCTGTTTCGTGTGATACCTCAGACCTCCCTTCCCATCTCATCCCCCAAATTGAGAATATTTTTCAAGTATCTCATTATACTTTTACTTCTACTTGCAGGATTATCTAACTGATCTGATTACCAATGACAGTATTACCTTCTTCAGAATCTCAAAGAAGATGTATCCTCACAGGCCTGTACTGATGGTTATAAGCCATGCTGCTCCTCACGGCCCTGAAGATTCAGCCCCTCAGTACTCACATCTCTTTCCTAATGCCTCACAGCACATGTAAGGAAAGATAAAACCCTTTTATTTCCAGGTGCAGGAGTATAGAAGGCCTGGGTACCTCTGGGGGAACAATGTTTGCTTTATAATACTCTTGGCATGTTTGTCACAAATACATAAGAAGAGTTTCGAGATTTACTTATTTATTTTACCTCTTGAGACTAGTACAAGTATCTTGAGAATGGCTACTGCATCTAGAACTCAGAATTGTAGCTCACTGAGATAAATGGAAAGATTCATGTTGAATTCATTGGACTTTGTTACAACCTGTTTGGAAAGTAAAGCACTTTTACCTTGAGCAGGGGTTCTTGGGCTGTAATCTCTTCAGGGGAAGAAACTCCATCTCCCGGTCCTTATGTATATACTATATTATTTTATGAGTATTACCAAAACTCAGGTAGCATGCAATAGTTATTACTCCTGTTTCATATATGGAAAGAAAGGAAATACAGGCCTGCAGCACCAAATTAGACAAGCTATTTCTGAATGAGCTGGTATGTCTCTACATGACCCAGTACAATGTCTTGAACAGGTCCCAAAAGCAGTATCACCCGGTACCTGAGTTAACATGTTCATAAGCTCCGTGATGAGACGGTTCCTGTTTATAGCACAGAGGCGTTTTACAGGCTGTAGCTCTGCAGTGCTCCATTACAGACATCTCCCCGAATGCTGATAAAATGAATGGTTCTCCCAAATCATCTTTTGGCACAACTGAAAACTTTCCAATATTTTTCTAATTACTGGCGTCATGCCTTCATTGATGTTCAACATTTGTAACTTTCTTCACTTTCTTCCCCTCCTGTTTTTTTTGAAGGGGAATTCTGTTTTATTTTTGGATTTGTGAAGGAACTGGGAACTCATATTAATGAATTGGTAGCCGAAGCTGCTCAGGACTTGTCCAAAGTCCAGTGAAATCCATTTGAGCTTTTTCACTTTATTTAAAATAGAGTCTGAGAGAAAAAGCTTCCTTTGTTCTATTGTCTTGGTATTGCGTAACTTAGAATTCTATATTTCATTACTTTGTGCTGTGCTACCAAAGAGAATCTGTGTCCTAGATCTACAGCAATGCAGCATTTCGTGTTTGTTTGCAGTCTTATGCTCATTTATTTTCTTTGAAATGAAAATTACAGAAATGCCAAATGAGCAACTTCTTATAGCTTATACCCAGTATTGACCTCAGTCTTATTAGAAGTTCCTTTGGAAGGCATTTGTGTCTCAGAGATGATAATCATTTATCAGGCAGCATTTTGTAGCAATTTAACTATGCTAGTCGAATAAAAAGGAGTAGAAGGATTTGAGGAAACACCAGCAACGAAAATATAAACTGTGTCTGTTTTTTCATTTGCTCATAGTTTAATTTTTTTTCCACACAAACTAGGCTTATCTTCCTGATTATAAAGTAGTTACACAAAACTGTTTTTAATTTTAGGTGACACTTCTTACAATGATAACATTTATACAGGAAGCATCTCACTTCGTGGGAACCAGTTTTGTTTGTAAAGAAACAAATTATCTTAGCAGATTAAGGAAACTGTGTTTTTCTTTTGGATATGAACATAAAATAGGATTTTAAATACATCTTGTGCAAAGAAACTGTCGATCTTATTCTAAACAATTTTCCCAGCGCTACATAATAATAATCTGTAAGGGTTTTCGTTGGCCTGGGTTTAAGATTAAATGCAGAAGTGCAGAGCATGCATCATTCCCTCACTGTATGTACAAATTAGTTCTCTACTTTCCATTTTTTCGTTGTTCCCACATTCCAGTGAATCCCTCAGTAACAGATAAATCTGTCAATGATAAAGGGGTGTAGGCAGTTCTCACGGGTTTGTTGTCATGTGGATGTGGCAGGGAAGGATCAGAGCACAGGTAGGACACTTGCTATGAATTGTCCGAAGGCAGTAAGCAATACCCTGAACGACGTCTTTGCCGAGCCCCGGAGTCAGAGGGCAGTAACCATGTGCTGTGTCTCTGCACCTCTTCTTGTGGCAGCGCTGACGAAGTCTGCAGGTAGATTCTAGAGCTATATCCACATGGCAAAGTGGAGCGTGTGAACGCTTGCGCAGGCTGACATACACACTGCATTGTGTAGCACTGCTAATGATAGCTGAAAGGTAGTGGGGTGGATTTTAGCATAGACTGACACTCAGAGTACTTCTTTGCTTGGGAACCCTGGTAGGTATTTGTGTTGCTAATTTATGCTGCTGTTCTCTTGCTTCTGTTATTACATGTACGCACTGGTAGGACCATTCCACCCTATACTGCAGTCTCTCTCCATCTGGTTCTATAGATCTCCTTATCGTGTGCATCTGCAGGCTTTCCTTGTTTGAAAATTATTCACATCAACCAGCTTTCACATAGGAAATCCCTAGGCTACATGGCTGGTTTTCCTTTTTTACTGCCCGTACTAGAGCTGCAGAGAATGGAACAGCTGGGCAGTTTAATGGTGATCAGAAATGTTATTTTTGTAGAGGGTACATTTTACCACCCATCTTTTCCAAGGTCAGATGCAATCAGACTAGGACTTATCTTCTGAGTCCATTTGAAGAGGGTTATCTTAACCAACTTCTAGGAATGTTATATTTGTGTATTTTTCCCATAAGACGGACAAATCTGTTAAGTGTAAGAGGGTTACATTTGTAGTAATCAAAGAAAATCACGGGCTTTGGTTGGATTAAACAGCGGGAGGTTTCAAATCAGCCAGGAAATCACAAAGTAAGCTGAAAAGGAGTTTGCCAAGCATTTTTTATTCATTCTGGGCATCACATAGCAACAGTTTCCATAACTGTCAGCATTTTCAAAGGAGCAATGTCATTATTTCAGCCACAATAACATTCTGAAATTCAAGAGGCTATTAACAATACAGAGAGAATAAACACCAGCCCTTTCCTCCCTATATGAAGAAGCCTCCATTTGCCGCCTATGCACATTTTTCAGATAGCATCTAACAGAGGCTTTCGGCATAGAACATTTCACTGTCAGATTATTGATTTAATGTTTATATTAAAACTCTTAAGACTACCTGTCATATTCAAAGAGACGTTAGATACACAGTATTTTGAGGAGAAGTTTCAACTTATATTACTATTGTTCATCTTAATAACTTACCCTGCTGCATATACAAAGCCAACTGTAGATATTTCCCAAATGGGAGCTGTATTTATTAGGAAATTGTGTTGTTGGGAAGAAGAAAATAACTGAATATCTGCTATTTTTTTCCTGTGTTACTGTGTCACCCTCTTGGATTGTACATTTGCATAGACTGAGTTTATTGCTTCGAATGAAAAAGGGAAGCCTCAACAAATCACTTGGGAAAAGTAATTTTTAATATTTTAGACTCTGCAGGTGATGTGTTTGAGCCAGGGTATGAAGACATTGACAAATGTGGTTCTCAATCTTAAGTAATAACGATTTTTTTAGGAATAGATATAGTAGGTAAAAATAATATTTTTTGCAAATGTAAGCTATAATGTAGGTTTCAAGCGAGTTGGACATGATGCAGAGACTCAACATCATGGTAATGATATATCAAAATAAATCCTTTCTTTAGATCCAGCTAACTAGGACAATATAATTAGGCACAGAAAAGCAACTTCTAGAACTGCCAACAACATGAAATTATGGAAAATAAGTTATATTTCTTCTCATCACTTTAATGGTGTCCATGAGAACTTGGAGGGGCAGTGAGATTGTAGGAGGCCATTGAATCCAGCTCTTGGGATTTTGCAGGGACTTTAATTAAAGTTTCTGGTTATCACAAAGGATTTGGTGGCTGGAAAGTGTCTGCAAAATACAGTCCCATTTCCCCTCACCACTGCTTTTCTTGGCAGGTCTTTAAAATCCAGCTGTGTACCCACTTCTGCTTGCCATGAGCTCACAGGCAGTTCGATAGCACTAGGTAGGGTGCCTGTGCTCCTCCAGGTACATGAGTGTGAATGCATTCAAGTAGCCTCTCATGTTGAATTCAAAACAGCCATTGAAGAACATAGTAGAACCTTTTCAGCAAGTTCTATAGTTATTACTAAACAGCTTGCACAAGCCATAATATTTAGTGCTAATGCAGGCAGAGCGAAAGCAAAGCAAGTGCATGAGTAGGAACTCTCTAGTACATGCTTCAGCCACACCATACATGTGGAGTTAGACCTCTGAGGTTAGTCTCTTGGCCTGGAAATGTATCCATGTTAGTCTGCAAAAGCAATGTATATTTACTCTTGTAATAGATTTTATTCCCCACAGAGTTCTTATCATTCTCCCATGTTTCATATATATAAGACTTTTCCAGAGTAAATCTAGTATTTCCTTGTGCATCTCAGAGAGTCAGTCCTATAGTGTTGATCAAATAGAAATGATTGGTAGACATCACTATGACTTTTTTCTACACTGCTAAGAAGTTCTGGTTTTCTCCCTGTTCCTTAGCACTCCCAGTTATAACTATGCTCCAAACCCAGACAAGCACTGGATAATGAGGTACACAGGTCCCATGAAGCCGATACACATGGAGTTCACTAACATGCTACAGAGAAAGCGCCTTCAGACACTCATGTCTGTGGATGACTCTATGGAGATGGTAAGATTGGTAGTCGCTTTTTTGGCTATACAGATGCCAAAGTATTATTTTTTTTAATTAAGTCTGCATTATGTAATAATGAAATCTCTTGGTGCAAGCTGGGTGTCTTCAACAGAAACGTCTGAATTAGCTAAAAGCTACTCTGAAAAAGAATGGGTTTCCAGTTGTAAGAAGGCAGATTTAAAGGTGTTGCAATTTACTGCTTATCTCTTGGCATTCTTATTCAAAAAAGGTAGAACAGAAAATAAGAGGAGTCCTGTAAGGCAAAGATGAGATTATCTGAATGGCATTGCATCAACTTGCTACTAATGTCTTATAATTACTGATTGAGGCAAGTATGAGCTCTACTTCGTATTAATGAACCTGTTTAGATGGATCAGATACCAGCATTAGGGGAGATCGGCTGTTTTACTACACTATTTTGATTTTCTATTCAGTAAAATGGTTTCACTTTGGGTGATTCACTGCAGGCAAAAATCAGTCGGGTTGGTTGTTAGTTGTAATCGCCAAGTTTAGTGAATTATGGGCATCTAACAGTCTTTCAAAAATTAAAAAACAAAACCAAACAAACAAGACAACCCAAAGAAGAACCAAAAAACCACTCAGAACAAAACAACAACAGAGTTTGTTTTCTTCTGTGCTGATGTGTTCTGAATTTGTGAGGCACTAAAGTGGTGACCCACCACCTTCGTACCTTTGCAAGTGAAAATGTCACATAAAAAGTGATCTTTGGTGCTCAAGTTGGTACATTTCTCATAAAGATTCTCATGTAAATCTATAGAAGCAACTACAGGGTTAAAGCTCCTCTTAATTCTCAGTGTTAGTTCCCCAGCTAGTGAGGGAGTATGACTGAGTGGTATTTATCTGGAAGAGATTTTGCAAATATTCTGCATAATGGGGACTCATTTGTCTGAAGGCAAGATCATTGAATGTTGCTTAAATAAGTGTGAGATTCAAAATGCTGTCGTTTTATTAAAATTGTTTGCTGCAGGAAAAAGATAAAGGTAGAAAGAAAATTTCAAAAATGCTTATCACCTTGAAACTTTTCTCTCTGTTACTGTATGTATTTAGTACTAGCTTGTCAGCTCTCGTGCAAAATACTGAACCCAAACGCTTTTGAAAATGTGTCATGCTAATGTGTTTACCTTAAAACACAAAACAGAAGTTTGCCTTGTAATAGCCACAATATTCAGTTAATAAAATTATTATGTAATTATGGATTGCTCAGAATGGTTCATTGTAATCTCTCAGTGCCATCCTGAATTGTTGTTATTTATTTGTATATTAGACATAGGCAGAAAATTATATCCAATATCCTACATATAGTACTACTCAATGGAATTAATTTCATATTTTGTTTTGCTTTTTTTCAGATTTACAATACATTGGTTGAAACAGGTGAACTGGACAATACATATATAATATACACTGCAGACCATGGCTATCACATTGGGCAGTTTGGGCTGGTGAAAGGGAAGTCCATGCCATACGAGTTTGATATCAGAGTTCCTTTCTACATCCGAGGTCCAAATGTGGAGGCTGGGTCCTTGTAAGTTCTTGGCTATTGTGTGTGTGTGTTTAAATAATGACCAGAACAGTCCTTTGTGGTCACATCTCTAGTTGTATTGACCTGGATCCAGAGAGAGGAAATTCTGCCCGTCCTGCCTGACTTCCTGCTCACCTTTGGCAGAATCACATGTCTACTCAGAAAGCAGAACTGATAACGTGCTGATGTGACATCGTCACAGTTTTATGCCGTTGCCTTTTTGCTTGTGTAGGTGTGTAGCACAAGCCACTGCACTTTTGTGGGTGGAGATGAAAAAGCCACTTTGAAATACGTCCAATCTAGGAAACACTCATTTGCCCCCTTTTGAGGGATGCAAATAATACACAGAAGAATGATAGTTTCAAGGTAAAAAAATATACTGTATAACGTTCACTACCACAGTAGATAATTATTGCTGAACAGTTGAGTGGAGTCACTTGTTTCAGTTTATGAAGAAGAATGTACATAATAGTTCATGTGTTACCATCCACAAAAGGTTCTTTTTGGCTCATCCTTTGAGATTACATGGTTAGGGCTGTTTGTCAGATGCACGCAAGCATGCAGAATATGACTGTTAATTAAAATGGTAGCTTTGATCAGCTAAGAAATTATGTAAATACACTTTCTAAGCAATTATTTCAATAGCAAATATTTGCACTTAAGTAATGATTTTGGACAGAGTGCCATAATTTGCTGCCTTTTATTTATATCAGTGTGCATGTTTTAGCATAATTAGCACACACAAAGTCTTCCACACACAATTTTTTTTCTTTACTGCAGAGGAACAGATCTAGTGTGTAATATGGTAGCAAATAGTTATTAAAAAATCTCATTCCATTTGCTGGTTAAATTCACTGATTCATATTATCAGTAGGCACAAAAATGTTAAATTCTGTAAATATTACACTTTGTGGCTAATTTATTTACAGCAGTTATGCATGTGAAATAAACAACATTACCTCTCTAAAGAGCAGAGGAGGGATTCCTCAGGTGGAATTAAACATACTACCTCAGCACTGAAAGAAGTTACTCTGCAGCAGCACAGAATTTCAGTTGAACTGGATTAGCCTTCTGAGAACATGCTCTTTCCCTTTGCAGTTTTTGGTCTTACTGGAGAGGCGATGCTGATATGACCCAAGTAGACTGAGTTAGTTTTTCTGCAACATGCAATGCTGGAGACCAGCCACCTCCTGTTTGCTCTAGTTCAAGGATCTTTACACCCAGACATATGTAAAAGCTGTGAAACCTTCCCACTCAATTTTATTTTTCAGTGGCTTCTGAAGATGAAAAAATATTTCTGTTAGAATCAGAGGAGTCAGCCTGACGGGGTCTAACAGAACAGAGCCCGTCACAGAACAACAAATAGGAAGAACAGGATAAAATACCTTGAAGGGGGAATGTATCAGATAATAAATTGATCCTCCCTTTCAGACTGATTTTCTTTAAATGGCACAACTTCAATCATCCATGTTTTGTGTGAACCTTATGTTTTTCCTGCAGAGTAATTGTCATGACTCCCTTTTGATACCAACGAAGATTTAATAGCAGTCACTGTAGCAAGTCATTACTAAGCTCTCATTTCTATTACCAAATATGCTACACCACAATTATTAGTAATTAAAATCAAATTAGGTACATCAATTTAATTCATCATCCATGCTCTTGTCAGTGCCTGTTTGCTCGCTTGCTCAAAAATGTAGTAATTTTTAAATGGTGTCTCATTAATTAGTGTGAATTTAGCAGCTTGCTTCTGTCCTGTATTTTGAGCTAGAATTCTGCACTGACATGTAGAGCCGCCCATCTGGTCCCATCCTTCCTTTGTGCCTGCAAACCATGGCACGATGATTCTTTATGTTTAGCGCTGTAGAAGACAGTATGCTCACTTGCTTTTCTTTCCCTGCTTTTAAGAAATTGAGTCCCTGCCTTAATTATTTTTTTTAAGAAATGAGGAAAAGAATTAGTATACAACTAATAAACAGTATGTATATATGTAATATTATGAGTAATTACACAACGCTGTCATAGACATATTTGAAATGAGTTTGAAGGTTCAATATAAACTGAAAACACTTCTGCAAAACCAGACCCGTGGTAAAACCAAGTCACAGGATTAGGAATCTGGGCATTCGTTTGGCTGCTGGATGCCAGGCTGTGCAACCAGATGTTCCAGTGCATGAACTCACTCATATTCAGCTGTGGCAGTTCAAGGGATCTGGGGACAGGAGCTGTCTGTCCTACTCAGGAGTTGATGCCAGTGTTGTAACCAATTTTGAAATCAGTTTAAGTTCAAATATTGTCCTACTACCTGTAGTGGCTGAGGATCATATGCCAGACTCTGCTAAGTAACAGGGCCTGCTTCTTTGCAGGATGGATAATTGCACTTGGGAAGATTGATATTATTTCAATTAAAGCTGTGCTTTTATTTTCTCTTTTTGTTTTTTCTTTCTCCATACCTGTTACCTCTCTGCTTTTTCTTTCCTGATACCTTTCCTTTTTCTGTCTCACACTCTACATTAACAGCAACTTTTAGTTATTTACTGTAGCGTCTAGCAATATATTTCTCCTCATGTTCTCTTCAGAACATGCTTGCTGTGATACGAGCTGATATACTTACTTCTATACCATCTAAAACAGATAAAACATGTGCTACCTGCCAAATCTACTTTTTAATAAAGTCATCAGCATATTTGGCAGACACTTTGATTCTTTAAGACACCCAAGGAGTTTTTCCAATGTTTTCTCGTGTTTTGAAAGACTTTTGAACCCTGTTTTGCAATAATTAACTGACTTTGCCTTATGAACTACTTTGTTTTCTCAAAAATGCTTTGTGCTAAAGTTTTAAATCTTCATATTAATCCCTCTTGAGGTTATGCAAGTTCCCTGTATTTTACATTTTAATTCCCTTCATGGAAAGGAATTGGATTGTGTCCTCTTTTCTTCTTTGCAGATGTCACAAAATAAGCCTTTTCAAATCCCTGGTCTCTGTGGAAGGGCTGGAGTTGCTCGGTATCATTGCATAGGCTTTAAACCAGCTTCTCCTATATGTTTTTTTCAGGAATCCTCACATTGTGTTGAATATTGATCTCGCACCTACAATTCTAGATATTGCTGGATTGGATATTCCATCTGATATGGATGGTAAATCAATTCTAAAGCTTCTGGATTCTGAGAGACCAGTGAATAGGTAAGAAATGGAAATGTGTGTGTAAATATGCATGTGTTTGTACAGGAGACGGAGCAAGTGTTCAGCAACGTGCAGCAAATTTAAAGGAAAATATAATAAAATTACCATCTATATGAGTACATCATTCACTGGAAAATCTAAATACCTATTTGGCAATATGTGACTGACTTCAGTTATTTATTTTCATTTTGTCAGGTTCATATACTAGCTATGTGGCATATACGGCATCTGGATATACTAAATGCAATCTGTGTAGCAGTGAGGGGGCTGCACGTGAAGGTCTTTAGCCACTTGAGCTACAGATTTTAAATGTCTCTGTGGCATCATTTGTAGCAAAGTATTTCATATCCCTGGGGTTGTTTGAGGCCAGGTTGGATGGGGCTTTGAGCAACCTGGACTAGCGGGAGGTGTTCCTGCCATGACAGGGGGGTTGGAACTCAATAATCTTTAAGGTCCCTTCCAACCCAAACCATTCTATGATTCTATATTGAATAAATTGTAGAAGAATTGAGTTGAAAGTATTGGTTGTAAAGACAGGCTAGCACTTAGAATTGCAGTTATTATTTGAGACCTTCCGTCAATACTTTAATCGGAAAAAGACTGAGGAAGAGAATTAGACTGGATGCTTGCTAGAGAAAATGAGCAGAAAAGGGGAAGAAGGAGATTTGCTTTACAAGTAGTTGGGTGGAGGGAGAAGGGGAGGAGAGCAGCTGCTTTAGAATAGGATACTTTGCGGGTAGTGTGCAAGTTAAGAGTTCAAACTAGAGTCAGGAAATCCTGATTTAATTTGTGATCCTTTGTGATCAAGGACAATTCAGTTAATCCCCTGCGCCTTAAACACGCTTATGTTGGAATATTGTATTGTGTGAATCTGTTGTGAATTTTGTCCCTGTAAGAACAAATCTTTCCTATGTTTGTTCGTGATTTGCACTGGAGAGGCATATGTGCCTGCTTCATAAAGCTGGGTGTCCCCCTGTGCAGTTATATGTAATGTTTCTCATCTGAATTGGGGGAGGGAGAGAAAACTGGGGCATGACTTGATTACTAGATTTGTGGAAATTGCTTCTTCCTCCTCTCCCTGTTTCCTCCTAGGTTCCATTTAAAGAAAAAGATGAAGGTGTGGAGAGACTCGTTCCTAGTAGAAAGAGGGTAAGGAAAGTGTTAATCAGAGAGCCCAGTCTTTTTAAATAGAAGGATACTGAATAGCTGAAGCCAAAGCAGCACTCCACCACGGACCTGAAACCATTTAGCAGTGCCAGCAGGGACAGGGCTGCAGTGTGCCTAATGGCAGGGATTGTGTGATAGGAGGGGATGTATGGCCTTTGCCTACAGCCTGCATAAATGTGCTCTTGGGGTGGGGGAAGGGGAGTTTTACTTGGATTGAGAGATGGAAAAGCATTCCGTTTTTAAGCAGCTGCCCTCCCCACTCCCCCACCCTCCTGCATGTATCATGGGAGTATGAATAAGGCCTTTCCTCTCTGTGTGTTCATCTGCTGGCCATTCCCTCTGTGCCTCTGCCTTAATACCTAACATGGGACATAAGGGTTTGCAAAGAGCAGCCCTGTAGAGTGAGGAGGATATGGTCTCTTCACAGCGACTGCTGTTACTGCCTGCCAATCAGACCTGAAACACACTGTCTTGGTTTTATGTGGTTTTGTGCACTCCCTGAGAGCATGATATGAATAACTTCTGTGTTATCAGAGATGATGATAAGTGCTAGTTTCTACTGGACTACTAAGTTTTGGCCACCAGTGATGCTACGGACTTGGCAGATAACCTACTCTTCTGGGTCTTTTCAGCAAATAGTATGTATATCTTGGAATTAATATTAATGCAACAATAAGTCTTTTTTTTTTTCCACACCGCTCCACCCCTCTATCCCCCAGTAAACTGCTGCACAAGAGGGAGAATGAGAAGGTAGATGCCCAAGAAGAAAACTTTCTACCCAAATACCAGCGTGTGAAAGACCTCTGTCAGCGAGCTGAGTATCAAACGGCTTGTGAACAGCTTGGCCAGGTAGGGTGCTGTACCCCTGACTGAAAGTAAGCGGTTGTATTTGGGCTAAGCTTAACACCTTAACTTTGACAATGTCCTTCACCTTGTCGCCAATGCCAGCTTATAAATCAAATGGCTCATTCTGTGGCCTTTGCTCAAAACTGCATTACAGCATTTATGAACTTGACTGTCAGTCAGGAAATTGCTGATTCAAGTGCCTCTATATTGATTCCTGACTACTCTTAAGAGAACTGCCTATGCTGTTTTAACATTTTATTCCCCAAATAGAATGTGGTTGGGATTCATTAGTATTGAGAAGCTACAATGAACTTAACAGATCAGCCTCCTCCAAATACATATAGCTCCTGTTACTTTGAATTCTTAATTTAACTCATTTTGTTGTTATTATTTGGAATTACATATAATACTGGGAAACTAGCGTTCTGTGAATGCAATATATCCCTCCTCGTAACAACAATGTACTGTGAGAACACACATGCCGTTGTGACTGCAGGCACTCGGTGTGTAGATGGGCACAAAGCTCATTGATCGCGTGTCATTTCTCTTGTTGTTGCATAACTGTTCTGGGCAGATATGAAATTATGCTCCCTTTAGATCCGAGTTACATGGAAGAAATCCAGGAAAAAAGTTTAGGGTGGTATCAATATATGGTCTCTGCGCAGGAGAAGGTTTTGCAAATTTACTACAACAGTGCAAAAGCAGAGCAAAGCTACCTCCAGCAGCTCCGCTCTTGGGGAGATTTCTCCTTTCTTGGGGGGATTCTCATCCTCTGGAAACATGGCAAAATTGACTGTGCCATTGTTTTCTCATCCAGGTAGCAAGCAGAGTACCCCCTTGCAATGACTGTAATGCAGTTTGGCTGTGGACATGTGGGCAAAGGGGTGAAGGTAGATGCTAATGTGTCTGTTATTGGACTGGCATCACCTCACATCCTGGCAGCTCAGAGGGCTGCCAGAACAAGTCAGTCTGTGGATTGTAACCCTCCTTGCAGACACAATCTGAGTGGTTTACCAAGGCTATAGTAATGGGCTACTGAGGCTACAGTAGCTCATTTTGTGCTGTTGGAGGCCAGACTCCCTGCTTCTGGCTCTACCGATCATGTCGCTCAGTGCACCTGCAAAATGAGGCCATTGTTCCTGAGGTGTTTGAATCCAATTTATATGTATAAGCATTTTCCAGATGCTTTTTTCCTCCTGTGGCTTCTTTGTCAGATTTAGTATACAGAGAGATTATAATGTCCTTTTCTTCCTAAAAATACTGAACTGCAGTAGTTTATTGTCATCAGATGTCTTGAGCTGAAATTTCAGATGGGTGGGAGCAAGCCATTGTTTTTTGAATTTGCAACGCTCTTTGAGAAACTGGGGGAAAAGTCATTGTTTCTGCTACAACATCATCCAGTAAGTAGTTTGGGGAAACACAGCTTTTCTTTTTCCATCAGTATTTTCCCTTTGAGAGATGTTTCAACTTCTTCCTTTTGTCTTCATCTTCCCAATTATTTTGAACATTATTGTAAGAACAGAGGGGAAGAGAGACTTTCCAAGTCCATGTTGTCACTGAAGCTGTCTCTTTGCGTAAGGTAACTTAGCTACATTCAGGCTTTCTTACTCTAATTACCACATGTCTCGGTTGTAGAAGAAAGGGGGAAGGCCCTGTATTGTCTACACACATTCACAGGCTTATGTTTTCTTCCATGGATAACAAAATATCTTTGACATCTGTAAGAAGCGGGCATAAAATGTCAACTCCATATTCAGAATTGCCAATAAATTCCAAAGTGAAGGTGTGCTAATAAGAAATGCGTGTGCCGCATCCTCATTGTCAGGAGACAGAGAGGAGAAGAATTGTTTTGAGCAGTTCAGTCAGATGTAATTGGAAGTGATAGGATGAAATTGAGCAAAAAAGAAATTTAAGTTGGACATCAGGAAAAATTGCCTAACAATCAAGTCAATTAGAGTCTGGGAAGGGCTCTCAAGGGAGTCTCAATCCATCTAACCCCTGCTCTAGAGAATATGTCCTAGTAGTCTGTCTAGACAGCAGGAATAGTGGGAGATGAATGTGCTTATTTGAGGATAAATTGCGCCTAAATATGGGTGCACCCAAAAGTCTTTTCAGAGTGAAGCAAGACTAACTTCTCAAATGACAAATGGGTGTTGTCTGTTTGCTGGTGCTGTTCACAGCTCTGCATAGTAAGTAGAACGAGCCCAAATGAATAACATACCACCGCCTTGGGGGAGTTATGGTATAGGGACACACTGGTTATTTAGCAGATGTCTCCTGAGCCTGCAGGACGCTTTATTATTGTGCATTTAACAGTGTCTGGAGTGTTTAGTGCAAAAGGTGAATTTGCTCATCCTGATGCAAAGATGAAGAGAAGTCTGGGTCAAAATTTAGGTGAAAGCCTGCTAAAGTCATTGGAATTCTTTCTTTTGACTCAGAGAAGTTTTGGGGACCTGCTATTCAGTGCACAGAGAAGTCTGAGCAGTGCCAGGGAATCTGAAGTGTGAGAGGAGACAAGAAGGACAAATGGAGGACAAACACTCAGAAGGGGAGTGAATGAGAAAAAACAAGGACAAAGCTTAGAGTAAAGGAGAGGTAAAGAAAGCTTTGAATTGTGAGATGGAGAATTTAAAATTGTGCTTTGTGAGCATGCAAGTTTGTGAATACAGTTCTATTGCCACAAAATGCTCTTCCTTTGCAAATCTCTGTCACCCTCCTTGACCTATAATCGTTTTGATAAGAGAGCACCAGGATCATGGAGATGAGGCTATTCAGGCTGTTTAAAACCTTGTTTCAGAGTCCATTATGTGGGATTTTTTTGGCAACACTAATATATGTAAATTCTTCTGAGTGCAATGGGAATCTGTGTGTTGCCATGTTTTCTTTTTCAGTTAGTAGGGTTTGGTCTGTGTTAGTTATTTGCATCCAACAAAGGGTGACTGTAGGCTCAGATGAAAGAGCAGCTCAGCATTTATATTCAAGGATTTAAAAGAGATGAGCTCTTTCTTCCCACAAGAAATAAAAAACGTTTATCCTAGTACCTAATGGCTTCCACACAAATTTTTTCTCTTCAGTGTAGTTTGGCCTTTCATTCTAAACTGGCTGTTAAGTGGAAGCTGACCCACTTTTATCTGGCGGCCTGCATTAATGTGCTTTTGTGGAAGCCAATTATGATATCAGCATTGCTCTGTGGAGTATTCCCAGCAACTCCACAGTATCATAACAACAGCTGCACAAAATCTCCCCCTAAGTCGTTTGCCAACTTTGTGCACGTTTGCTAAACATGCAATACCTGCAGCACTGCTGGTTGCCATAGGGAATCTATGCTGTACATGTGGAAAAAAAAAATTAAAAGGATTAATTTTGTCTTTAGCAGCACCTGGTATAGCACAATAATATTGCTAACTTGTAAAGAAAAATAGTTTTCTGAATTCACATTACTTCCTTTTCAAATCCTTTTTATTTTCAAAGCTCTATTTGTGTACAAATCTGATACAAGTACAATTTTCCTTTAAATAACATTAACAAATATTATTTTATATGACAGTTTTTACCAGGAGAACATTAGAAATGCAAAAATTTGCACTTTGTTTCCTTCAGGTGTTGTGCAAATGAAAGGTTTGATGCACAGTTTTCTCTCTGATTGCTTTGTGCTGCACAAGGATCATGAAGGGGTATTCTCTTTTGTAACTGGTGTGAAGATAGCATAACTAAAAGTATGTCACTTACTGGGCTGGTCCCCCCCGTTCTCTGACATAGCATGGCATAGCAGTGATTAAACTATTCTGATCAACGTGTGCTTTCCTACAGCAGTTCATAAGTGGATCTACATCTAGATCATATCCCTGCCACCATAATCAGCATTAGCCATTGCCTACTGCCTCGGGTGGAGAAGGAAAAAAATTTCCTTACATTTTCTCCCTTTCCTGATGGTACTGGAGCTTGAACTTACGTTAGCCTGACCTAGGAAACTAAGTCAGGTTTTATAAGGAATTTCTTTAAAAACTGGGAAGTAAGTTTTTGATCTTTTATTGTTTTTTGTGTTTTTTGTGGTCCTGTTCTTTTGTACCTAGTAACCTGAGGTTACTAAAGAATTTTGGTTCTGTTGATAAGTGAAGCATATGAAGCCAGCTAGAATCCAGATAATTTTAATAGCTCATTAGGCGGATCTTTGGAGTTCCTGAGTTCCAGTGCGAGTTGCACATGCTCAGCAACTTTCAGGATCCGGTTCTTAATCTGTGATTGTAACAAGAAATGACTTGTTGATAACTTCATACTTTAAAAATTTTATCAGCCCTCAAACTGATAACATTAGGAGGCAACAAACCATGAAAATTAAAATCGTGATGATTTATTAAGGGCTGTTATTCAAGGATTGTATTCCTTATCAAGAATTATAATTAACAAAACTGTTTTCCTCCTTTAGCCAGAAATAGCCTATAATGATTTCCAGAGGCTATTTTACTTACAGGTTTTTTTGCTTGTTGTTGCCTCACAAACCCAAGAAATTTGCATCTCTTGTTAACTGAGATTTTTAAACTCCTCGTCATTAGAGTAGTAGATGTTCCAATTAGCTTGCCAGAAAGAATACTAACATTTAATAAACCCCCCAGATTTTTCAAATATCCGGACGTGAGTAGCAGCGTAGTTTAGTTCAAAAGACAACGAGCTGGAGGTCAGGAGACTGGCTTCAGTCTCAGAACTGCTACGGACTCAATGTGGGACCTCAAACAAATCAATTCCCCTTTTGTTGCTGCTGTTTTTTTCCTCCACCACCAACATAATTTCTGCTTAGGCTGCACTCACTCCTTCGCTTCTGCAGCACCTAATACAGCAGCTGGGACCACTTGATACCACAATCCAATTATTATATTAATAATAAATGCATCGTAGAATTGTAATCTTAAATTTAGCTGAATACCTGGTTTTTCATTTGCATGTTAGTTGATTGTCCCACCTGCCTCACTTCAGCTAAAGTTTGGGGCATTAAAAAGCCCTACAAATTTTCTGTCAATAAATTGTTCATCCATCTTATAATTTTAAGGTTTGAGTGATATGTAGTGTGTGACAACTGAAATTGAGCTGAGAGCCCAGAGGTCTGAATTTCCAAAAATCATGAGTCAGTGTAATGAAATAATGTCCCCTTGGAATGAAGACCAGGCAGCGCTATTTATATACTGAGGACATGAAATAGAGGAAACCAGACCCATCCGTTGCCAGTGGATAAATTGGAAGAAGGTATGGGGTAAGGGGGGAATACTTAAAAGATTAAGAAAATACCTGTGGGGAAGAGCTAAGGAACTGGGCATATTCAGTGAAAAAAAAAGGAAAAAAACAGCTGAGAAGAGAGGAATCTGTCTGCAGGAATCTAAGAGATGATCTACAGAAGACATGAGCCAATTATTTTCAGTTAACAGGAACAGAGTAGTAGTAATATGTATGAGACAAGCAGTGGGAAACTTTGGGTTGACTGTTTCCTGAAACCTGTAACATCTGAGCAGTAGGAGGAGCCGCCAGCAAAAGCAGCAGAACTACCTCTGGTGGAGAAGGGGCTTGTGTCTCTCTCTGGGTTTTGCTGGTTTGTCCTCATTAGCCCAATGAAAAATAACACAAGGAGCAAACCCCAGCAAAGGAGAAGAGCTAACTAAACTGTAACTTCAATTATTTCAGAGTCACTAAACTGTAACTGTACTGTTTCGTATAAGAAAAAAATGTATCCTGACTACTCATAAATCAGTAGTTTGGACTGGAAGTAGAATATTTCCAGTCATTAAAGCAGTCTGTTTCTAGCTCACCATCCAATGTGGCAGCGAGGATGGGATTCAGAGAGCATCTGCATGAACTAAAGGAGACTGAGATTACTGAAGTGTTTTTGTCAGGTTGGTGACAGGGACATGGGACTTTTATTATCCTGCAGAAATTTGGCTTCCTAGAGCCTATATTCCTAAAACTGTTAGGGAGGGAACCTTGCTGGCAGCTAGGGGATCACACAGTTTCACTTTCCACTTCCCTGTAAAAGGGAATGGAATCTCTTTCCCTTAACAAAAAGAGGAGCTGATGAGACACAGCATGATGATTTAGGGCTCAGCTCCGAGAGCTGTATGTTTCAACTGGAATCCTTTCTTAGCGAGGCTTGTGTGATCAGTCCTTCTCCCCTAAAGAAAACAGTGTCAATTGAGAGAGATTCACTGAGGGAAATGAGTGAATTGTAGGGAAAAAATCCTACGGGGAAGGTCATGGCTATTTGTTTCTGATTGGGGCCTCAAGTAATGACTCTGAATTAACATCTATGATTGCTATAGCAGTAAGAAGACATTGATGCACAATAATGCAAAAACCACTTGATGGTGATGGGTGCTGTGGAGGAAATAATGGGGTTTTGACACACAGGAAAATACAGCATGTCTTTTTCTGCGAAGGGGTCATTTGCATGTTCAAGGTGAATGGTGTTACTGGAGGGAAACAGGGCATCTGTTCAGTCTACAACTGCTGCTGTTAAGATTCCTGTTTCATAGATACTGAAGTCCTAATTTACTCTTGTTGATATATATATAGAGAGAGCTGGTAGTTTGGCCTGGAGGGGAGAATATACGTTGCAAACTGTCTTCTCTTTACCTTTGCTGTGTACCTTTGTACAAGATTTCTGTTCAGTAGCATTAATTTCTCCATTAAACTAAAGCCCAGACTCTGCTGTGTTGCACACAGGTAACCGAGCAGCGTGTGCTGTGCAGTGGGAGGCAGGGGATGGAGCAGAAGTGTTAGAACAAGCCCAGCACAGTAGGTGGCAGAAAGCAGAAGCGCAGCAGCTAACTTGGCCTGCCTGAAGATGGTGGGAAATTTCCAGCTGGAACAGCTTTAATGATTAAATGAGGTGTCTGGAAAGTTTTGCACAACGTAAGCTTGATGGACTTCAGGACATATTGCAAAAGCCATTTATTTGATGGCTTGAGTAGCTGTTCTGCAAGGCTTTACAGGAGGAAAGACAGGTTCTTCCTTTGGAGTTTTGATATGAGCTAGGAGGAAGATTGTGAGGGAGTCTGCGTTTTCCACCGACTTAATTTCTGTTAAACTGCCCTCCCTTTCAGGACTTAGCTCTTGTGAGATATTGCGAACTGTAGAACTTGCATTAGCAACACATCTTTTGGCCTAGTGAAGAAAAGACTTGAAAAGTTGGGGGCAAGTGGTGAACTACAGGCACTTTGCTTTCTTGACTGGTTGAGTTAATCCACTATTTATATGTAATTATGTTTTGCTGCTGGATGGTTATCATTTGTGTCTGTGAGCCAAAGTATCTCTGGGGCACTCTGGAGTTCTTCATATAGGGATTTAATTATTTAAGTGATTACCTCTTATAAAATATTTTAGTTGCTTCCAGGGGTTGACACAGGTTTCTGCATGATGGTATGATGATATGCTGTGTGCTAGAAACCAATTCAAAATGCCAGAATTCACAATGTTTAAAGCTTCTTGACTGTCAAGCAGGGGTTTTCACAGTTGCCTTGCAATTACTGCCCCTTATCCCTGAGTTTGAAAGCGTCCTGTGGAAATGACTGCAACTAATATAGCTGGGCTACTGACCCAGAGAATTTGTTTGTACTTAAAAGCAGACCAAAGGCAAGTTGTTGAATCCCACACACATGATCATTATCTGTTTGGGAGAAAAGAAGTAAAAGCTTGGGACTTTGGGATTTTTTGGGTTTTGTTGGGTTTTTTTCCTCCACATGTGTTCAACGTTTGCTTCTAAAGTCATTTACGTAGTTCTGCACTGCAGTCATTCAGCAGTGGGGCTGTTAATGCATACAGTGTGCCCTTCCAGCAAAGCCTTTAAGATGTTTTCACTGTAGCATACAGCTGCCTTGGAAAGATTTAAACTGCACCAAAAATTAAAGGATTTTTTCCAGTTCACCTGGAGGGAAAAAATGAGCATCACTTTCTTGCCAGGAGATGAAAGAAAAAGAGAAAAAATATTTTTGGGCTACACATCAGAGTGCTTATTTACAGTAGTTCTCATCATGGCATTTAGCTTGCCCTCTGTTGAATCTTCATTTTTCATGTATCAGACACCTACAGCATAGAGCTCCACTGAGCAGGAAATGCAGTTTGTTCATATATTTTTAAAAACAAGATTCAAATGAATTGAAATGGGAAACAGCAACAAATATTTTTACATCTTTTTTTCATTGCAAAAGAAACTGTTGCGTATTCTACTGAAATAACTTCTACTTCAAACCTCAGTCTGTGCATCAATCATGTTAGACATTTATAAAAAAATAATAAAATCAAGACTCAGCAATTTATTCTTCAAAGGTTAATTTGTTCTACACCTCATCTAGGTAAACGTGTCCTGCTTTACAGATGAAGACAGTCATGAAAAGGCGTCTGATTCGAATGTCTTATTGTCGGTATCTCTCATTGATTTTCTGTGATTCCTTGTGCTGAAAGTTAAGCCAGGTTTCTCTGTATCAGTGCAAGGCTCGGATTGTACCGGAGGTTGGACACAATATCTGCACCTAAGAAGTAATTATAGCTCAGGAGACCTGGCATCCAATTGTCTGAGGAAATAAGTGGACACACCATAAAACACTGATCATTTTCAATGAGAGGATCTCCCATGGACATAAATAAATCCACCATAAGTAGCCAGCTCACTTCTCACTCCTGTTAAATTCTGACAGTGACACTGTTTTCTTACTTTGCTGTCACGCAAACAATGGAGTGAGTTTCGATGGACAATTGGGGTTTTGTTGTCCTGGCCTGGGCACACCTCTCGATGGGAATGGAAGTGACTGAAACTCCCCCGTAGAGCTGCAGGCTGCTGTAAAATGTCATCTCACTTGGGAGCTGTTGCTGGTTTTCCTGCTGTTCTTTTATTTGGAAAATTCTCAATATTCCAGTGAGTCCTGGAGGCACAGACTTAGGATTTTGTAACAGGGAAAAAGAGGAACGCCTCTCAAGACTCAGCAAAAAGCTGAAGTGTTTCGGAGAGTCTCTACTTAAAACAGTACCAACTGCTACTGTGATGCTTTTTTTACGTATCTCAAGGCCTTGCTCTGAAGCTAATAGTGTGTTGGTAAATAAAGGAGTAGGTGAAATTATTTTATGATGTATCTGGGAAGCGGGTAAAACTTTTGTGCCAGATTGAAGGTGGCAAAAATTCCCTTGCCCTCGGCACGGCTCTGACAGCAGCACAAAGGGAGCTATAAGCAGGTTACTTCGGGTTTTGTGTAACGGGAGTTGGAGATCAGAGATGAGATTTTCTCTAGTTTGAGTGGAAGAGGGAAGAGATTCTCACTTCACAGGCATCCAGTGCAGCTCACCATCGCTTTTTAAGCCCAAGGGTGTTAAATGGGAAAAGCTATTAAAAGAAACCCTCAAGATAGAGATAAACTCATGGAACTACAGACTTCCGTAGCTGATCCTGTCCTACAAACCCTTTTAAAGGTCAGTGAAGAGAAACAGGCATTTCTGCAGGGCAGTCCTTTTTCTGATCTCTGTTATATGGCCACCTTAGCATGAAGGGAATTATACCCTGGAAGTGACTGTTCCTCTTCTTTGACTGTACAGCCAGTCTAGATAACCAGCTCAGACCAGATCTTTACAGTAAAGGAATCCACAACTTGGGTAACGTCATCTCACCATCAGGCATTTGAACTAGGAAAGAGGAGGAGACTCCTTCAAAAAGTATTTTCCCTTCTTGTAGAGTATGGGATGGGGCTGAGATTATCTGCAGGCCTTGAGCTTGGTGCTGTTTTAATGGTGTAA
>KZ508129.1:22506-33329 GCA_002844005.1 Limosa lapponica baueri | reverse complement strand
AGGTAAACCCATCTGGGCTGCTGAATTATGGCAAGATATTGCTGACCAGCTAGGGAAACTAGGCATCAAGGTACGTCATGTAGATGCCCACATACCCATGAGTCAGGCCACTGAGGAACGTCAAAACAATCAGCAAGTGGATCGGGCTGCTAATTTTCCAGACAAATTTGGACTAGGAACATAAAAGGCGAACTATTTTTAGTTTGGTGGGCCCATGACACCTCAGGTCATCAAGGAAGGGATGCAACATATAAATGGGCTGAGGGATGGATTTAACCATGAATGCTATTGCGCAGGTTATCCATGACTGTGAAACGTGCCGAAAATAAGCAAGCTAAAAGGTTAAAACCTTTGTGGTATGAGGGACGATGATTGAAATATAAGTATGGGGAGCCTGGCAAATTGACTACATCACACTCCCTCAAACCCGCCAGGGTAAATGCTATGTGCTTACGATGGTGGAAGGAGGCACCCGATGGTTGGAAACCTGTGCCGTGCCCCATGTCACTGCCCAGAATGCCATCCTGGGCCTTGAAAAGCAAGTCTTGTGGTGACATGGTACTCCAGAAAGAGTTGAGTTTGACAATGAGACTCATTTTAAAAACAATCTTATAAGTAACTGGGCCAAAGAACATGGCATTGAGTGGGTATATCATTTAGCGCAAGCAACCTTGTTAGCTAACACCAGGGGATCCATCAATCGGTGTGGTCCTGCTCAATCAGACCTTCTACATATCGTAGAAGGGGATAAAGTCCCTGTTCTGCATATAAGGAATATGCTGGGGAAAACTGTTTGGGTTTTTCCTGCATCTGGCAAAGGCAGACCCATTCATGGGACAGTTTTTGCTCAAGGACCTGGATGTACTTGGTGGATGATGCTGGAGAATGGAGAAATTCAATGTGTACCTCAAGGGAATTTGACCCTGGGTGAGAATACTTAATTCTGAGCTGTATGATGTTAATTGCTGAATAATACTAACAGTGTTCAATAAGTGATTTTCAGGATAACACAGCAATGATGAAACCTGAGCCGGATTCATCAAGTGCTGTCCAGCAAAACTCTTTTGAGATGGACATGCTACCCATGGGCACGGACCACAATGAATTTCACACCATCTTTCCTGCCTTGAGAATCTTCTGTGATAGATAAAATCCTACATTTATGAACTAAATGGACTTAGCAAGCTTTTGTATATAAAGATAAATCATAAATGAGTAACCTGCATGTATCTAGCCATATATATTTATACACAATAGATTTGAGAGATTAAAGTATTAGAGATCTGAGCACGACGCAAATGCTATGGAATAAGGGGTGGAATGTCCTCATTTGAGGTAAAACAGAACCAACTTTCTGTTCAGTAATTATACTTCTTAGCTAAGCCTTTTCTAACTCTCTGAAATTAACAGCATAGTGTGCAGAAAACTGTTTGTTCTCAGAGTGATAAGACCTTTGTTTATAGTTAATGCCAAGGTATGGTATGCAGAGAGGCTCTTGCTTATACTTATTGCGATAACAACCAAGGTCAGCTAATTTCGTTATTTGCCCCATTGGAGGGTTGGAAATGGAAAAGCGTAGAGGGGTCCCACCTGCAGGGAGGAGCGGACAGGACAGGTGACCCAAAACTGACCAACAGGTGTATTCCATCCCATCTGCCCCATGCTCAGTGAAAAGGTGAGGGATCAAAGGGTCAGCTCTTTTTTCATCAATGGCTGACATCCAAGGACAACCCTGTCTGCTCATCTTCCTTTGATCCCAATCCGTGTGTTCCTGACTCCAGATTTGGAATCCAGTTCCCATCCATCACTGAGTCCAGTCTGGGACTTCCCCAGTGCCTGCCGGTGACATCATCCTGGGAGCTTGAGATGGTTTTGTATATATTGTATCTATTTCATTATTTCTGTTTTAATTTTGTTATTAATATTATTTCATTAAAGTAGTTTAGTTCCTTCTAAACTCTTAAATCTCTTTATCTCTCCTCCTCCTCTAATTGGAGCGAGAGGTGGAGGGGAGAATCTGTCATCTCATCATTGGCCAATCTGGCCTAAACCACAACAAGTTGTTATTCTGTTTGCATGTATCTCCCTGTATGCACATACATCTCCTGTGTGCATGTGCAACTCTCCCTGTGTTTGTGTGCACAAGTGTCTCCATGTGTGAGCACATGAGCATTTCCCTCCATGTTTACATGTGTATGAGTGTCTGTATACATCTCCCTCTGTGTGTTGGTGTGCACAAGTGTCCTCCTCTGTGTGTGTGTACACGAGTGTCTGTGTGTGTGTCCATAACTACCTGATTGGAGGATACAGAGGTGGAGTCAGTCTCTTCTTGGAGGTATGCAGCAATAGGAAGACAGGTGATGGACACAAGTTGGAACATGGGAAGTTCCAATTAGGAAGAAAAAAATTTACCATGAAGGTGGTCAAATACTGGAACAGGTTGCCCAAATATGTTGTATTATCTCCATCCTTGGAGGTGTTCAAGGCTCTGAGCAACCCGATCTAATTAGACTTGTTCTGAGCAGGAGGTTGAACTAGATGAACTCTGGAGGGACCTCTGGAGGTCCCTTTCAACCTAAATTATTCTACGATTCTATGAGTGTGCATGTGTCTGTGCATCTCTGTGGACACTGCTTGTAAAATATGTTTAATTGTTACTGTTTAGCTACTCCCCAAATTTGAAGAGAGTTTAATAGTATAGTCTTGGTCCTTTTGGCAAAAACAGAAAACTTGTTTTCAAGAATATGACTAACAGGATTTTCAGCAACATCAAAAAAATTTGACTTCCTGATTCCACAAATAGGTGCACAACTCATTCTCTGGTTGCAAATATTTTAATGCACTAAATAGATTTTCACAGATCCAAAATGGTCTTTTCCCAGGATAGGGAGTGGAATAGGAATCATTTCTTCTCCCCCATCTACACACCACCTGATTTGGTCTGTAAAATATCTACATTTTCTTAACACTAGAAGATTAATTGCAGATCATAATACATATACACTCTATATAAGTTTGAAATTATAACTAACAATCTGCTATGCAAACACATTGTAAAACCTACCCGTTTGATTTTGGTACCCAAAGGAGCTTAACTCTTTGAACAAACTGGTTCTAACTGTTCCAAGTGCCATAGCTGCAAACAAGCTTTCCTGACTGCAACATCACTTCCAACAAAGATTGCTCAAAAACTGAATGTTTAGCACAGGATCTGCATTAATGAAGACCAAAACTTTTGAACAACCCCCCCCATCGGCATCCCTTTTCAGACAAAAGACAAGAAAGAAATTGAACTCCCCCTAATCCAATGGCAAGATCTTGGTACACAGTTACCAGGACTGTGATGAACTGAACAAGCAATAAAGGTTCTATTTCTTTACTGTACCTAAGATTTTCCAAGTCACAGGTAATGTAAAACCTTTTCTTTCATAATAATACACTAAGTCAATTTTATTATGAGATTATCAGAAGTGTGGGAGAGGATTTGGAATCAGACTTAAACCTGAGCTGTTCAACTACACCAAGAATGTCCTATTTCTAAACAGCAGAACTGAAATGAACTTTTCTCAAGTAAAACTTCCCTTTCTGAGATCACTTATATCTGGAGAAGACTTTTTCTTCTGTTAAATATCATCTTCTGTGAAAGGCCCACATAACTGGGGGGGGAGAGATAGCTATATAAGAAGTGATCTCCAATACATATACAAAGATATTTCTGCAATATATAAAACAATTCAAATGCGAAAATTAAAATTATTTCTAAACATTTCTTAACATGGTATTCCTTTAAAACATTTCCAACCACAAATTCCAAGGGAAAGTGGTAAACCCTGTTGTGTATAAAATATATCTAATTTTAGAGTAAGATTTCTAACAGTGTAAACATCCATACTCCAGACTTCCATAAGTCATCTAAGTAACTCCCCAAGACATAAGCACAGTAACAAATATATTCTAGGAAAGGACTAATTAGTCTATTTCTCCACGCTCCAATCCCAAAGAATGATCTCTCATTTTTTGCTGTGCTCCCTGCACCAATGCATAATTACTGACTTCATATATATAAACCCTATGTTATAGATATGGTTATTATATGCAGTTATATAGTTATAGATAAAAGGGTTTAATATATTTTATATATACAATAGTTCTTATTGCCATATGAAAAAAAAGGTAAAAAACATCTAAGACCCCAATCCTGAAAGCACAGTTCTTAACAGTTCCTCTCCTTAATAACACAAATTGATTAACATTAGTCCAATATGTAACGTGTTACATAATTTTCAAGTTCGATACTGCATAATAAGCTTTCTTGCTGCCTTGAGAAGCCTGGGAAAGGGCAGGTATTACTCAAATTTAATTAATCTTTCTTGACAGTTGGAATGCTAGCTGCCTGTCAGTGCTCTGATAACTGAACAAATCCTTGTGTTTTGAATTGGTGGAATAACTTAAGAATCAGTTTGTTTACAGCATTTTCATCTCATTCCAAAACCAAGTTTCTTTTCAAAATGACTGCATTTTTTCATAATTTGGAAGTATGTCCAGATTTGGAGTCTGGTTATCTTTCAAATATTGGACAAACATGCTAGTTAGAACTTGGTAAAAAAAAATGTTTAAAGTTTCCAGTTGATTTGGTGGTCATTGTCAGGGAGCAGCAAGAGTGACTGCTCCACAGGAGCGGGTGATCTGGGAGCTGAGGGTGACAGAAAGGCAGACAGGCAATGGCCTCAACAACAAGGGGTGCAGTCTCACAGCACCTGAACAAGGAGAGCAGAGCAGGTCTGGTGACAGTGACCAGGGTCAGTTACGGTTCAGTGATAAACAAAGACATAGTGAGAAGGCAGGTCCAAGGTCAAGCCAAGAAATGAAGTCAGCAAGGCAAGGACAGGATCAACAAGGTACATGGCCAGATACAAGTTGGGGAATTGCTCAAACAGGATGGACAGTTGTGGTCGGGATGTTGACAGGTGTCTCATTTGCAAGGGTCCTTGTAATGGCATCTTCAGCTGGATCAGATGAGACTCCCTAAACACTTGTTCTATAAATTCTGATAATCTAGCTGGCTCACAGAATCACAGAGTCACATATGATACGGGGTTGGAAGGGACCTCTAGAGATCCTCTAGTCCAACTGCCCTGCCAGATCAGGTTGCACAGAATGGCATCCAGGTGGGTTTTGAATGTCTCTGGAGACGGAGACACCACCACCTCTCTGGGCAGCCTGTTCCAGTGCTCTGCCACCCGCAAATTGAAGAAGATCCTCCTCATGTTTAGATGGAACTTCTTATGTTCAAGTTTGTGCCCGTTACCTCTTGTCCTATCCCTGGGCACCACTGAAAAAAGACTGGCCTCATCCTCTTGACACCCACCCTTTAAGTATTTATAACCATTGCTAAGATCCCCCCTCAGTCTTCTCTTCTCCAGACTAAAAAGACCCAAGTCCCTCAGCCTTTCCTCATAACAGATGTTCTAGGCCCCTAATCATCTTTGTAGCCCTCTGCTGTACCCTCTCCAGCAGTTGCCTGTCCTTCTTGAACTGGGGAGCCCAGAACTGGACACAGTACTCCAGATGGGGCCTCACCAGGGCAGAGTAATAACCTCCCTCGACCTGCTGGTCGCACTCTTCCTGATGCACCCCAGGATGCCATTTGCCTTCTTGGCCAAAAGGGCACATTGCTGCCTCATGGTCATCCTGTTGTCCACCAGGACTCCAAGGTCTTTGTCCTCAGAGGTGTTCTCAAACAGGTCACCCCCCAACCTGTACTGGTGCAGGGGGTTATTCCTCCCCAGGTGCAGCACCTTACACTTGCCCTTGTTGAATTTCATCAACATTCAGTTCCTCTCTGCCCAACTCTCCAGCCTGTCCAGGTCTCGCTGTATGGCAGCACAGCCTTCTGGTGTGTCAGCCACCCCTCCCAGTTTTGCATCATCAGCAAACTTGCTGAGGGTACATTCCATCCCTTCATCCAGGTCATTGATAAATATATTGAAGAGGACTGGACCCAGTACTGATCCCTGGGGAACACCAATAGTCACGGACCTCCAACTAGATTCTGTGCCACTAATCACAATCCTCTGAGCTCTGTCTTTCAGCCAGTTTTCAATCCACCTCACTGTCCATTCATCTAATCCACGCTTCCTAAGCTTAGCTATGAGGATGCTGTGGGACACTGTGTCAAAAGCCTTGCTGAAGACAAGGTAGACAACATCCACCACCCTCCTCTCATCTCTGCAACCAGTCATGCCATCGTAGAAGGCTATCAGGTTAGTCAGACATGATTTCCCCTTGGTGAATTGGTGTTGACTACTTCTGATAGCTTTTTTTTCTTCCATATGCTTTGAGATGATGCCCAGAAAGAGCCGTTCCATCATCTTTCCAGGGATGGAGGTGAGGCTGACCAGCCTGTAGTTTCCCGGGTCCTCCTTCTTGCCCTTTTTGAAGACTGGGATGACATTGGCTTTCCTCCAGTCCTCGGGCACCTCGCCTGTTCTCCAGGACCTTTCAAAGATGATGGAGAGTGGCCCATCAATGACTTCTGCCAGCTCCCTCAGCACTCGTGGGTTCATCCCCTCAGGACCCATGGACTTGCGGATATCCAGTTTACTGAACTGTTCTCTAACTTGATATTCCCCCACCAAGGGGAAGTCTTCCTTCGTCCAAACTTTCTCTGTTGCCTCCAAAGTCTGGGGCTCCCGAGGGATGGCCTGAGCAGTAAAGACTGAAGCAAAGAAGGCATTCAGCAACTCTACCTTCTCTGCATCCTCTGTCACCATGGCACCCATCTCATTCAACAGCAGGCCCACATTTTCTCTAGTTTTTCTTTTGCCTCCGATATACTTGCAAAAACCCTTCTTGTTGACCTTGACATCCCTTGCCAGGTTTAATTCCAAGGAGGCCTTGGCTTTCCTCGTTTTGTCCCTTCATACTCTGACAGCATTCTTGAAATCTTCCCAAGTGGTCAGTCCCTTCTTCCACTCACTGTAAACTCCCTTCTTCCACTTGAGCTTTTCCAGAAGCTCCCTGCTCAGCCACGCAGGTCTCCTGCTTCCCTTGCCTGATTTCTGGCTCTTAGGGATGCACCAATCCTGAGCTTGGAGAAAGCGATATTTTAATATTGTCCAGCTCTCTTGAGCCCCCTACCTTCCAGAGCCCTATCCCATGGGATTTCTCCAAGCAGTTTCTTGAAGAGGTCAAAGTTAGCCCTCCTGAAATCCAAGGTCCTACTTGTTGTTTTGCACATACTACCCACTATTCTGAACTCTGTCTTGTCATGATCGCTGCAGCCAAGGCTGCCCCCAACCTTAATGTCCTCCACCAGTCCCTCTTTGTTTGTCAGCACTAGGTCCAGTAGTACACCTCTCCTTGTTGGCTCCTCCACCACCTGAGTCAAAAATTTATCATCAGTACACTGGAGGAACTTCCTGGACTGTAGATGCCTGGCTGTGTAGCCTTCCCAGGGAATATCAGGGTGATTGAAGTCCCCCATGAGAACGAAGGCCTGTGATTGTGAGACTACTTTGAGCTGACGGTAAAAGGCCTCATCAGCTTCCCCATCCTGATAAGGTGGCCTGTAATAAGCACCCAGAACAGTGTCCCTCATATTGGCCTGCCCCTTAATCCTCACCCACAAGCTCTCGACTGTGTCTTTAAAACTGAGCTAGTTCAAGATGGAGAGGGGGCTTCCCAGAGACACAGAAGCCAAGGGAGAGCAGAGAGGCTGGAAAGGAGTTGAGAATCTCGTGAGGGAGCTGTGAGGCTGACGTGGCTGGGGGCAGGCCAGGCGAGCTGCGGCAAATTTAAAAGCGGCTATAGCCTACTCAGTGGTGCAGCTCGAGTCGGATGCGCGTGGTGAGCGCAAGGGGTGGAACATCAGCATGCAGGCGCACGTGCACATGGCGCGCGGGAAGCAGCCGGCAGTGATTGATCCCCTCCTGACGCTAGAGAAGAACATGGCCACAAAACGGCCAAAATCCACTGCAAGAAAGAATGTGGGAACTCAGACCGAGCTCCCACGCAAACACACGGCCATGCGGGTCTCCAGCTGCAGCGAATGCCTGAGCCTGGCACTTGTAACAGAGGGAGCCAGAGACACCGCCTGTGCGCGGTGTGATCAAATAAATGATCTGCTCAGGCAGGTGGTTGAACTGAGGGAGGAGGTAGAAAGGTTAAGAAGTATCAGAGAATGAGAAAGTGAAATAGAATAGCCATACCCTGAGGCAAAGGCAGCAGGAAGAGGCTCTACAAGAAGTGGATGATCCCCCTCCCTCCTGTCACCAGGCAGAAGGAGGGGACATAAGGGATAGGGGGGGATGGAGACAGGTCCCTCCTCGGAGGGGCAAGCCAAACCCCTCCCGGCCCCCCTCACCTTCCCAGTTGCCCTTGCACAATAGTTATGGAGCTTTGGAACTTGAAGGCCAGGTAAATGAGGATAGAGAGGAAGATCCATCCAGTGAATTGCCCAGGGCTAGTCACTCACCCCCATGCCTTAGGACTTCCTCAATTAAGAAAAAAAGAAAGGTAATTGTAGTAGGTGACTCCCTTCTGAGGGGAACAGAGGACCCCATTCGTAGACCAGACCCATCCCACAGGGAAGTCACCTGCCTCCCTGGGGCCAGGATTAAGGATATACAGAGAAATCTCCCTACCCTAGTTCGGCCCTCAGATTACTACCCATTACTGATATTTCAAGTAGGCAGTGATGAGGTAGCTACCAGAAGTCTAAGGTCAATGAAGAGAGGCTTTAGGGCCCTGGGACGGCAGGTTAAGGGATCAGGAGCACAAGTAGTATTCTCCTCTATCCCACCAGTTGCAGGGATTGATGAGGGGATAAACAGGAAGAGCCAGCAGATGAACTCCTGGCTCCGAGACTGGTGCGACCGGCAGAACTTTGGATTCTTTGATAACGGGTGGTTCTAAAGGACACCAGGCCTGCTGGCAACAGGTGGGGAAAGCTTAACCTGAAGGGGAAGAAGGATCCTGGGATAAGAATTAGCAGGGTTCATTAAAAGGGCTTTAAACTAGGTTTGAAGGGGGATGGGGATGAAACAAGGATTACTAAAGTGGAGCCTGGGAGAAGCATGTCAGTGCTTGTGGGTAAAAGTGCTAGCAAGGTCTTGCAGTCTGTTGTCTCAGTGGAGGTGGGGGATGGTGACCCATGTGGTAGCGAAGACATGAGGGGTAGTGATAGGTTGGTAACTACAGAAGGGTCTGAGCATGGTCAGGTGGGAAATAGGGCTCGCCCCCCTCAAAAAGTGGCAGGACAATTAACCAAGATGAAGTGCTTTTACACTAATGCATGCAGCATGGGCAACAAACAGGAGGAGCTGGAAGCCATTGTGCAGCAGGAAAGCTATGATGTAGTCACCATCACAGAAACATGGTGGGATAACTTGCATGACTGGAGTGCTGCAATGGATGGCTACAAACTCTTCAGAAGGGACAGGTGAGGAAGGAGAGGAGGTGGGGTGGCCCTGTATGTTAGGGAGGGTTATGAATGTAAAGAGCTAATTGAGGGTAACAGTAGGGTTGAGTGCTTATGGGTAAGAATCAGGGGGAGGGCCAGCAAGGCTGATATCGTGGTGGGAGTCTGTTATAGGCCTCCCAACCAGGATGTAGAGATAGATGAAATATTCTATAAGCAGCTGGGAGAAGTCTCAAGATCGCTTGCCCTTGTCCTGGTGAGAGACTTCAACCTACCAGATAACAGCTGGGCACACAATACAGCTGAGAGGGAACAGTCTAGGAGGTTCCTACAGTGTGTCAGGGATAACTTCCTGACACAGCTGGTGAGGGAGCCAACTAAGGAAGGAGCCCTGCTGGACCTGCTGTTTGTAAATAGAGAAGGACTTGTGGGGGATGTGACGGTTGGAGGCCGTCTTGGGCACAGTGACCATGAAATGATAGAGTTCTCAGTTCTCAGAGAAGCAAGAAGGGGAGCCAGCAGGACTGCCACCATGGACTTCCGGAGGGCAGACTTTGGTCTTTTCAGGAGCCTGCTTGACAGAGTCCCCTGGGAAGCAGTCCTGAAGGGCAAAGGAGTCCAGGAAGGCTGGACGTTTTTCAAGGAGGAAGTCTTAAAAGCGCAGGAGCAGGCCGTCCCTATGTGCTGTAAAGCAGGTCATCCGGGGAAAATCCTCAGAGGGATATCATCATGTAACCATTTTTAACATGAAATGGACCTGACAAAAAGTCAGGTGTCAAATGGCCAATATACAGAGATTATTAGGAAGAAAGATAGGATTTCCATAAGATGATGTTTTCACAGCATTTTGGAGTTACCAAGATGTAAAAGAATTTAAGAAGCCAAATCAGTCTTAATAATAGTTTCAAAAGACGCTGACAGTAAAGGAAAAAAGTAGTCAATCAGCTAGGGGCTGCTTTGGATTTATATACGCATGTAATTTTGGAACTGAATGCCACTCCTGAAGGACTGCAAGTTTCCCCACAAAATAAATATTCTAAAAATCAAACACTTGATGCTTACAAAGGTGTGCCAGTTCACTTTCCAATACCAATAAAGCCAAAGGACAGTAAGAAGGCAAGCAGCCAGCGACTCATTAAGGAAATTAAGTAAGAGTACATCACCCATACACTTATGCTATCTACTACATTTATCAATAGATCAGCTGCATTAGGGAGCTGTTTCTTTACCAAAGAACCATAGACAATAACCGAATCTCAACCTGGCCTTGGATGTTAAAAACAATAAAAAGAATTTCTATAAATATATTAGTAACAAGAGGAGGACTCGGGAGAATCTCCATCCTCTATTGGATGCGGGAGGTAACATAGTGACAAAGGATGAGGAGAAGGCTGAGGTACTT
>KZ508128.1:0-16442 GCA_002844005.1 Limosa lapponica baueri | reverse complement strand
TCTGCACACAGCGCCACCGAAGAGGCTGTATCAACAACATACACCGGAGGCCAGTGACGTGAGGAAACCAACAAGTCCACATGATCCCGGGCATTTTCTCCTCTTACTATGTACTTTGAGCCACACACAACCTGGAAAGAAAAGGATTATCACCAAACAACATAATAAAACTGAAAATTTATGGAAAAATATACAGTCTTGAAAAAATTAAGCTTCCTTTCAGGTAATTCAGAGAATACAGTCACCAGTTAGTTACTTTCTCTAAAGATATTCTGTTTCCTCCTCATAGACATTCACTTTCTCTTGTTCAGGAAGAGGTGATTTTCAGCTCCACCTCAGCAGCAACATCAAAACCAGGCTTTAGATCAGTAGTTGATCTTGAAAGCTCCTGCAGGATTGCTCATACTCCAAGCCCTCGAGGCAGTGTGTTTAATTTCCAAGGCTCAGGCCCATTCCACTGCTTCTATTTAATGGGGGAATTCCACTCTGCTAAGTCAGATAATAGTGAAAAGCTAGGTAAGAAAAAACATGGCTTACTCCAGCCTTCCTTACCTGATGTGGACACACTTTGTAGACTTTCCCTCCCGTGTGATCAGCAGAGGCTTGCGTGACGCTTATCCCGTTCTGTACAAATTCATAGAGCGCCAGGAGGGAGTAGCAGAGCTGGTCCTAGAAAAGACAGGCCCCAGAGAAAGTCTGTATGAGGCTAAAATTAATGGACTCCTCCAGAGAGGGAGAAGGCTGCAGGCAAGGTCTCCCAAATCCTAATTTGCACTTCATCCAGTCACTTCCTAATCCCACACTCAGCACCCTGAGGATGACAACAAATTACACAATGCTGAGCCTCTGACAAGGTAATTACAGGCTTCCCCTCTTCTAGCCCACAAAGGTTCACTTTATTTCACCATGTGTAAATTACCCTACAATCTGCAGGCACTCGCTTCTAACCCACCCCTGCCCTGAGTGCAGTCAGATGAGAAGTTAATTATCCAGGATGGCAAGTGTGAATGAGGGAAAGACAGTGAAGAACAGCTCCACTCCTGCAGGCTTGTATGTGGGCAAACAAGCCATTACCTTTGTAGTTGAAGCATCCCAGGGGATGCTGCACTGTGTCAGAAAGCTCTGCAGCTCTTCCTCGCTGTAAGAGCTTATCAGCTCAAGCCTGAAGTTCTCTTCCTGAAGGAGCCTCACCAAAGCACTCCCATTACCTGCAAAGGCAGGAAACAAGTCTCAGTGCTCATTCTCAGGAAGGGAAGTCACCAAAATAATTTCTTCGTAAGACTACAGAAGCAGAGATTGCACAACCAACTGCAGCAAGAGAAAGACGTAAGTAGTCCTATTTCCAAAGCACGTCACAGCCCACACTTCTTTCAAACCCTTGCTAGCGAAGTCACCAGAGTGAGCCCAGCAGAGCTGCAGACTCCATGAGTCTATCCTTGTTTTTGTAACCTTTAAATGACTGGTTGGGCTGACGTGAGGAAAGACAAGTGACAGAAGAGCACAAGGAAATGTGACCGCAGTCTTCGGACTGAGCAGCTCCAGGATCACCCTTCACACTTCCTCCCTGGTTCTTTCTCTGGAGCTCCACTTCCATGAAAGCCCATGTAGCCCTTCTGCAGCTCAACTCTCGAAAACACCTGCAGCCTTGTCTGCAAAGCCAACTCATTAAGCCTGCAAAGTCACTTTTCCTTCTTATACCTAATACCTAAATTCTTAAGGGAAATGGGCACTAAATAAATTTAGCTCTCATACATCTGAGCTTATTCATCTCACGGTTTCTTGTTACATGCAGTCAATGCCCTGGATATACTGAATGTTGATCGGGACTAACACATCCATCTCCAAGTCTTTTTTCAAGTTTCGTAAAAACGTATTCACCCTTTACCGAGATCATGATATTGAGACACCAAGCACTGCTGCAGCTTTCACAGGCCAAGTATCAGTCTAACAGGAAACAGAGACCAACTGGCATTCAAGTTGTGCATGCACCCCTCTGCAAACAGACCGTATCTCACTTGGGGTATGGTGTTTTCATGTCCTCCATGTCTCAGATGCATCAGAGGACACCAGTGAATTCAAGCTTCACTGGGCAGGCCAAAGTTTAAGT
Organism: Limosa lapponica baueri; assembly: GCA_002844005.1. Lineage (NCBI taxonomy): Eukaryota > Metazoa > Chordata > Aves > Charadriiformes > Scolopacidae > Limosa > Limosa lapponica. The sequence continues at coordinate 14,335 of KZ508128.1, read as the reverse complement.
TGCTAAGTATCCTGAGAATAACTGAACTCACCCCAGCATTCTTGCCTTCTCTCAGCAGACATAACTTTTAAAGAGTCGTGCAATCATCAATTCTCAACTCTAGACATCACCAAAAGACTGAAGTCACTGCCACGTAAAGCACTCCTTTAATAAGCACAACCTCAGCAGTTACCTGGCACCGCCTGCGCATCCAGGTTCTTGTCCTTCTCAGTGTTGATCACCATCGCTCCTCTCATCAGTGGAGGGAAGAAAGGAGCAACGATAGAGGCATCAAATTTTGTGATGGGGATGCTGGAAGGAAAAGCCATCTGCTCAATCACCTCTGTCTCCATTGTGGACCAAAAGTCTTCTACATTCACTTCACTTGATGGCAAGAATTCTGGCCAAGTAAACTAGAAAGATCAAGAAACACACTGGTCAAATATAGATAACCATAGTTCCTTTGACAATTTTGTGTCAGTCTCACTCAAGGCATGAGGACTACCCAGGAGAGGGCTCAGCCCAAGTGTAACAAGATGACTTCAGGCTCCTAGAGTTCCCCACAATCACTTTTCATTAGGTGAGAGTCAAAACCATTTATTTGACATAAAAGTCAGACAGGCTGCATACTAGTAGTAGGGCTTTTTTCCCCCCTTAGAAAAGACAGCACTCAAGGAAACTACTGTTGGAGAAAAAAAAAAAAAGGAATGCCTTTGTGTCAAAGGAAGAAGCCCAAGTTCAGCAACTTTCACCCAAGGTCCCTACTGTCAGAGGCTGCTGGACAAAAGCTGTGGTCTGGGGACAGAGGATCTTGTTTTCCCCAAACCATACACCAACACCTCTAAGAGGAAGCGCAGACATCACCACTCCAGCCACATCCTCTTGCCAGGCATCAGCAGAAAACTGCTCACAAAGGTTTCGTGTAATTATCATGCATTACGAAGACCAGAGTCAGCAAAAGTCATTATGATCTGCTTTGAACACAAACAAGATGTGAAGTTTGTGAAAAGCCTACCTCTATATTTTTAAGTGCCAGGACATTTTCCACATTCCTCTGGGCTATTTCCACCTTGGGGGTTATGCCACAGATTCCACAGATCATATCATTGTAATCCCGGACTGTTAGGCATTCAAAGGCCCAGTAGCCATTGCACAGCAGTTCCTGGAGCTGAACCTGCTCATTGGGGCTCAGGCTTTTTTCTGAAAAGAGAACATGCCACTGTTACAGCTTTCACTTCCTAAAGTCAGTGGAGAGATAGTAGAACTCTCCTAATGCAGAACACAAACAAACCTGTTCTCCAGCGAATTGTTACAAAGAACGGGTCAGAGAGGTACCGTTGGGTTTAAGAAGTACTTTAACAGAAACATGCCATACTAGAATAGATGACTTTTGCCTTTTTATAACCTAACAATTATCAGCAGGTCACAGTTTGGTGTGTTATGGTAAAAAAACAAGAAGGAAAACCCACCAGTTTGCTCCTGAACAGAGTCGAGAATATTGCCAACAGCCACTCTGGGATCCTCTCCAAGTTTAATGTGGTTTCGGATTGCAAACAGAAGATCCAAGCTCACTAGCAGCTTGTTACCCACATTGAAAAGGCCTGCAGTTAAAACAAGAGTCATTGTCTGTAGGGTTCCAGATCTTCCTTACAAAGGAATATATTCCTTTCCGATACACAACATACACGAGTACAGTTCAGAGGATAATGGAACATGTGGATAGTGCTTCCGGGACTGTTCCCTCTGCACATCAGCAAGATTAGCTCCTTTCTGACGTGCCTTTAAATTTAAAAAGCTGCAAGGAACAGCAGCCCATCCATCTCCTCAGCCCCATGCTGCCTTGCAGGAGGCTCACAGTGACTCCCATTGAGAAAGAGCACTCTGCAGAGACGTCTTTGACTACGATCTCAGGGGCTGCCTTGCAGAACTCAACATTTCTCACTTACACAGAGGAGACCTAAGGCACCGGCTTCCTCATCAAAGCATTCATACACGTTTTTCCTCACAAATATAGATTTACTTGCAGAAGAATAGCAGAAGCCAAAAATAATTCAAGTTTAATATACTGGGGCAGGGAATAAGCTTTTTTCTGTGCAAAGAAAATGCCCTGATACAGTCACACAGAATCACAGAATATTTATGGTCGAAGGCTTCTGAAGGGTTCAGACTGCAGCCATGCTGTGAGTTGGTACACTTGCATTTTTCCTACCTGTGTAAATATCAGTGAAGCTATGGAGGGCCAGACACTGCGGGTTCAAGCACACTTTGACCTGAGCTGTTACCACCTGTAATCTATTAGCTGTCAGCAGCCAGCACTCCTGAGGACCAGCAAGGGAACTGTAACAGACAACAAAAGACAACTCAGAGTCAAGCCAACAGGCTTTTCAGTCCAGTCCCGCAGTAACAACTTAAATGTTCTAGTTGAGATCAGTTCATTAGTACGTCAGTCTAAGCCAGTTCACATCGTAGAATGCCAGAAAAAAAATATGTTAGATTTTAAAATGGATTCCCCTGGCAGAGTCAGGTCACTGCTCACATTTTTTTTAACAGAACTACAGCGTCTCTCCAGCTTCATACATTGGGCACACAGTATTTGAGAGGAGGAGAAAACCCACGGCCCCAGCAGTCCTGGGAGAAGCGTCAGCCCTGTTGCCATGGGACAACAAAAGGTGATGAGCAACACATTCTACCTGACAGCCTGTCCCTGCACACACAAAGCTGCTCCTCTACAGTGCAGCTGCCAAGGAGGAAGTTCACACAGGAAAATGCCAGTTGTGCCGTAGTGGCAGAAATACAGCTGTCCACCTGAGAAAACAGCAAAGTCAAAACTAGCTCCCTCCTACTGGCAGGGGTTTAATTAGAGCCTACACAAGCACATGTGAGTCCCACATGCAGAGTGTATCCACAATGGATCAAAAAGCAGTGGATCAAAACAAGGATCTACGATGCATGGGTTGGTAAGTCACAAGGTGAGGGACGGGGTGCAAGATAGTAATTCTTGCAGAACAGAGCTAAGTATAAAAAGTATCTCTGCTGGAAAAATCTTAATTAGTGGTAGCCTGACCAAAGCAAACATCCTTAATTGGTATCAAGAAAATCTTCTTCTTTGAAGAAAGAAACACAACAGTAAACGACATGACATTTTGCTGCAGGAAACATTTCAGCTCAGGCTTTTGGCAACAGGAGGATGTTTGGCAGACTCAGCGAGGAGATATCCTATGGGCTTTTATACAAATCTGGTTAAGGTAATCTAGCTACATGGTAATTTCTGGAAGTCCTTCAGGTTTCAATTTGGATATTTGTTCCAAAAAAGAATTCACTCAAGCCCACGCTAAGCCACGAAAAGAACGAAAACACCATAAGCAAGAAGATCCACACAGGAAATATTCAGCTCAGGAAGAGAGAGAAAAGGGAAGTCACATAATGCACATCTATAATTCCACAATTTTGCTTCTGTCAGCCTCAAAACATCAGACTGGGAAACAAAGAAGGGATGACTAATGAGAAGATTCCGTTTCAAGAAGAAAAAATATTACATCTGGACTTAGCAGTCACTCTTTGATCAGGCTCTCCTGCTGTACGGAAACGACAACTATGACAAACTACGCTGCACAGGAGAAACAGAAACAGCTTACTGCTAACCAGCTAAACCCTTTCCACACGCAGGCAGCTTATTCAGTGTCACTTATACCAGCATCACTACCAGGGGCTAAAGCAAGTATTTATTTCAGGCAGGCCTGAAGGATAGAACATCAGCACGAGGTTGAAAAAGTCACAAGTCTAAAACAGAATCTTACTTCTGTCCCCCTTTGAACAGTGGGCTGTTACAGAGGAGGCACTGCGCAGATGGAGACTCATAGTAGTTTGACCAGGAGGTCTGCTCTATGGTGACCGTCTCCTCACTCACGTTGGACAGGATGAGCCGCGAACTGTTGAGTTCATGGATGAGGGTGAAGACTTCAGCCAGTTCTGATTCATTCTCCGGGATCTGCATTACCTTGCGCAGCAGCTGCAGGGTGGATTGACGCTGGATCTCTTTCTGGGATGGGGTTAGGGGCTCGCTGGTGTTCAGCACATCAGACTGACCTGGACTGACCTCCTAGAAAGCAAGTCAAACACATATTCAACTAGGCAAGCATGGGGATGAAATATTAAGAAGCCTGAAGAAGTCATAAAAGGTAGCAGAAACACAGTAACCCTTGTACCCAGTAGACTTCTACTCCACTGCTCAACCATTGACCCCAGACAGTGGCTTCAAGCCTAAGTAACTTCACCAAAAATACTTTATTACAGCCCAGCCTTTCAGGAACTCCTATAATACTGCTAGACCATCACAGATTTGCCACTAAACTGGAGTGTTAGTGCAGAGACGGAGGATGAAGAGGATGAGGACAACCATCAAGAGGCACATAAACACCTCGATGACCCTGGCAATCATCACAGCCTTTCTCCATGGGTTATCAAGCACATTCTCCTGCCTAACAGGCTCAGACAGCCACGGCAGTCCATACCCCTCTCCAAAAGGGAGGGGAGACAAGCACTCAGTGAGAACTAGGGACTGTGATGTATGAAATACACCTATCAATTACAATTGATCAGCTATAGACCTTAGATACACACCTCCCAACACACATATGCTATCAAGACAAAATGCACACACAGGAGAATGAAACTCTGTGTGGCTCAGAAGAACAGCAAGAAGGCAATCAGGCCAATCTGTTTAATCACTTAAACTCTTCTGCCAACATTTCGCCCTGTTTTTCTGTCTAGTCTAGCAATGAGATAAATGATCAGTCCAAAAGCGCAGAGACAACAATGAACTGTGTGATGGGAATGTTAAACAGATCTAGAACCAGAAAATAAGAAAAAAAAAATAAATGAGGAAGAGACAAGGCACATGCAAAAATGCAAGCTGAGCTAAGCGCACGGCTGTTCCTTATACAGCTGCTTATGTGTGAGTTTCACACAGGCAATTTCAGTTTGTTTGTTTGTTTTTTTTAAAACGCTACACAACGTTATGTTCTTCAAAATAAAAAAGGCAAGTGGAAGAGTCATATTACCACATAGACTAAAATGTAGCCTGTCTATATGCTGAGTGGGCATTTCAGCTAAGAACAGGACAGCTCCTCTTTTTTTTTAAAAAACAAACAAACAAACAAAATTCTGTATGAGAAAAGCTAACCTTTGAAACTTCAAATGCAGAAACCCCAAACAAACAAAAACCAGAATTAATTATTTACATCCACGTAGAACAGCAGAAAACTGAAGAATATCTTTTTACAACAGAAGAAAATACTACCTCCAGAAATAAATTCAGGCTGGAAGTAAAGTTGCACTACAAACCCCTAAAAATAGGAAGTTCTAATACAAGATGTACTAACTCAATTGACAGTAGCCACAAACTGGTCACAAAGCAGAGCATACTTGGGAGTTTCTTGATGAAGTCTCAAGTTGAACAAAGCTGACACAACAAATGTGACTTTAAGGGTGATTTCCCCAGCATGTACTGACACATCCTAAGCATTTTTAAGCTACAGAGACATCCAGTGGTAGCACTGAGTGCACTCAGTCTTAGTCTGAAGCACCACTAATGCAGGAGGTTGGACAATACAAACATCATCACAAGTATTTTCAACAGGACATTAATCTGTTAGAAAAGCTTAACATAATGAAAAGTAATTAACATGTTCCCATGGGAACTCGCAAACTAAGGTACCTCCCCCGCCCACTCCACAATAGCCATTTGATAAAACAAACTATTCTGAACCTTACCAGGGATTTTGCTGTTTTCTCAGCTCTGTCTTTGGCAAGATTGTATCCGCAGCTTGGACAGATCCGTGGCTTGTGCCTGTTTGTATATACGTAACTACAAGAGGGGTTCTTGCATTTCCCTCTGCCACGTGATGTTGCCAATCCCAAATCCTGAATGATACAAAAAGGAGATGTTTGCTGACCTTGACTTTTAGACGACAACAAGATTCTAGAAAAATCTGCTTGAATATTATGTGTTTTTTCACCACTTTATAACACCTCATTTAAAGGTCAAATAGCAGGCCCTGTCACTTTGCACAGAATATTTTAACTGGCATTCAAGCATTTTGGCATCAGTTCCAGAGACCGCAAACACTCACACATTAAAACTCATTCAGAAACCACTGATCCTTCTGCTGAACTCAAGGAAGGGGTGGGGATTATGCTGGGACATGAAGAAAAATCCAGCTCTCAACAAGGTCCCAACCATGACTGCAACAGGGTACAGTCACCCTGGATTAGTTCAGCAGATGACATACAAAGTACAGATTGTCTCACGTTAACTATGAGATACGTTTCTGCAAGTCAGTAAAACAAAAGTCACAGAACGGTCTCATCCCAGAGATGACACTCCCCATGGCTTAAGTCAGACCATCTGAAAAAATCTCACCAAAGTTACGGTGCAGCTGTACTTGTAGGAAGGGAATATGTCTGGTTTGACCTCCACAACTTTAACCTGAGACGCCCTGCTGGTCAAAGCACTGTGGAGCTAAAGATTGAAAGCAATAAAAACAACACCCATGAGACACATACTAATGGATACATACATCCTGTAAGCAATACCTATTAGCATTTTTTGCCCCAGAGACATCAATTACTGTTAATTTAATATCAGAGGACTAGAACATACTCTTTTGCATACTAAGGCATTACGATTCAAATAGAAGTATTCCAGCATCCTGGCATACCCAGTCATATCTCACAGGTGAAAGTCTCAGTACTCAGTATTGTATGTCAGGTTATCAAAGCACCAGCAGATCCTCAAAACATTTTCTGGAAGTAGCTGGGAGGTTCTCAAAGCAGCCAACGGCATCTCTCAGTTCAGTTCCTACACTCAGCCATCTACCACTCGTGCTGCTTCCGAGCCATCTCATAAAAACTGTCAGTTACAGATATCATCATCATAAGGCTGCTACATTTTTACATGCTATTTCTCACCACCCAGGTCATATCCCTCAGCACAGGAAAATAATATGCATTTGAAGAACAAACCATAGGTACCTTTCGCTCCTCGGCACTTGGTGGCTGCAGAATCGATTGGCCTAATTGTTTCAGCGTACTGGGCTTCAAGCCTGATGTTCTCACGGGGGAATGCTTGTCTTCAAGGAAAAAAATGAAGCAGCAGGTTAGATATGAGAAAACAGGTCCTGTTTCATTCTGACATCTTTACTAAGTGCCACCATAGTCTTGTGAGATTTTTCCTCTGAGCCTGAAACAACCCAAGCAAGTGTTTCACGGCCCATTTACCTGCATTCTCAGAGAGAAAGAGAGTGGGGTTTTTTTCCTAGGGTAGGTCACTGTCTCCCTTCAGACATATCTTGTTATTTGACAGAGACCATATCAATGTGGTAAGGAAACACAACCACTTCCAAAGCACACCAGAGAAGACTGCTTTTACCAGTATTTGCAAAGGCCTGTCTGTTGCTTGGCTGCTCAGTGCTGGCTTCTCTCCCCACACTGGCTGGTGCAGGCAGAATGGCTCGCATGGGTCTTGCTGCAGCCAGCAAGGAGGGCTTAGGTCTTGGTTTACTCTTTACTTCTTGTCCTTTGTGTGTAGCAGCTGGAGCATCGATTCTGAAAGACAAGACCTCCGATCGGAAAAAAATTCCACGGTTTCCCCCTCAGCCTCAATTTTCTTCTCTTCCCTGAACTGTGTTTTACTAGTACAATAATTACAGCTATTGCAGTAGAAAAGAGAAATAGTGCTAAAGATACACCTGCCCTGTGGCTACAATTTGTCACTTAAAAAAAAAATTAGCTCTAATGGACGAAACAATCTCAAAGGAACAATTCTGAACTGGCAGAAAACAGACAGTGAACAGAACAGGTCTTACAGGAAGCACTGCCAACAGCCTTCAATTTCTTGGATTAGTCCCATCAGCACACAACAGACATAATCGCTCCCATAACATATGGAAAACTGACTCACCCCACTGGCTTTTTTGCAGAGGCATTTGGACTTGGCACCTCGGAAGAGGGTGGCATCCCCAGCCCTAAGCTATCTTTTTCTGCCTGTTCCGAAGACGAGTCTCCTTGCCGTTGGCTCTCTTGACCCACCATCACTCCAACAGCACTCCCTCTGTCTTCAGCAAGCACGTTGTTGGCCAGAATGTGAGCCTCAGAGATGATCACTTCCTCCCACTCCCTCTCCTGCATTTGCCCTCCAACAGGCACAGCGTTCAGCAGCTGGCTGACAGCTTCAGAGCTTTCCAAGGCAGACTTGGAGGTGCTCTCGCTAACAGCCGCCGGTTCTGCGAATGCTGACTGCTGACCTCTTTTAGCTGCCGGAGTTTTAAGAGAGGTGCCTGAATTCGGCTCAGATTTGCTTTTTGGTTGCTTTTCCTGGAAACAAAGAGACAGACACATTTCAGAGCTTTAGGCCTTCCCAGATAAGTAAGTTCCCTTCACATATGCCAGGTTTGCCATGGTCTACTTAACGCTGGATCAAAACAGCAAAATCCTAAGTGTTTAAGCAGTGAATTGTACGAGAGCAGAAAGGCTTCATCTCCTACGACAGCAAAGTCCCTGTTAACATTTCATGTAGCCTCCTGGACCTTCATGTATTATTTTTAGACACTGTTTACTTTGAAGAATCAGTCTTTCTTAAACTCCCTCAAGTGACACCATTAGCATCAACATCACAAACTCACCCACCACTCTCTGTAACAAGGACCCACCTCCTACGCTCCCCTTTCAGAGCTTCAGCTCTGACACTGTCTGTTCTGCCACACTAGTGAGGAACCAAAGGGATAGAGAACTTGTATCTTTTGGATACGTGCATTCAGAAGAGCATGCACTTGCACGAGTCAGGAAACAGAATCACTCGGGAAGGATTTTTGACTTTAAGAAAAATGTTACTTTCAAGACTAAGGCCATGTATTTGGGTCAATGAAGATACGATGAACACTGAATCAGTAATATGCAAAGAGATATCAGAAATGGAATCAAGAGTTTCTGGCATGATAAACACAATTCTAAGCTGTCTACAGAGTTCATACTTTGAAGGACAACCTAGGTTTTTAAAAACAGACAATTTCTAACGTAGTCCCTTTTCTTTTTAAGGAACAGGAAGGTACGCATATATTTACTTTCAGTTTTACTGATGTTATTACCGGTTAAAAAAAACTGCTGCTGCATGTTTTTCCCAAGGCATGACACCATAAAAACAAGTAGAACTGTTTATGCAAACGTGTTCTGAAAGCCAGAAAGAAAACTTCCTCTAAAACCTTTCAGCTCTAATCAATAAAGGATTTAACAGGAGCAGGCATGCCATAGTTGGACAGAAACATGTTTTTGCAGTTAGCTGTCTATCCACTTCAGCAGGTTTAGAGAACAAAAGCTAAGAAGCCATCATCACTACTTGTATCCCATCACGTAGGAAGCCCAGCCATCAGCTCAGACACTACAGAGTTTGTACGCTGCCTAAAAAAGTTCTTCCCCCTAAATGCTTAATGGATCTAGACACAAAACAAAGGAGGTTCAGAAAAAATCCACATAAAGCCACTCAATGTCAATGCAAATTTTCACAGAGAACATCCTTTAACTTGTGCCTGAGGAGCCTTGTTTCAGACAGAAATTTAACGAACACGCATCTGTTCAGAGATGACTAATTACCATGACATTGCCAAGGTTTAAGGAGCAAGTGGGGTTTTGCTGTATACAGCTAGTAGAGATGCCAGTAACTTAAGCAGAGTAGGTATCGTGAGGAGAAAGACTTTTCCACTCGAACAAGCTTCACAACTCCACCAACACCTGAGAATTTCCTTCCAGCCAAAGGTCAGAACATCAAAACAACCAGACACAGGGCCATGAGTCAATACCCGACAGAACTTCAGCTTCCACAAGATCAACTTTATTAGCAAGCTCCCAAAGGGTCGTATACCTACTATAGTAGAGAATTGTTCCTCCCTTCTGTTGAAAAAACAATGATGAAAGACCACAGAAAGCATCAATTTGTAGAAGAACTTCAAACGCAGATAAATTACTGCAAATCCCTGCACTCAGCTAGGGCTGTAGAAGGAAGAACAAGCAATGCCTTCCAGTCACAGGAACTATAATGCAGGCAGAGGGACAGAAGAATGCCTGTCCTCTCAATAAGAAAGAGATACCAAATGCAGCCCCACCTATTCTGATACTGGCGTTACAAGTGGCATCTTTACCCAAGGTGTGGTGATTTTGGGTCTGTGTCACCTCAGCCGAGTGTCCTCTGCAATGGTGACTTGCTCCAGCACAAGCACAGGGATCAATTCTGGCATATTTGACCTCCTGTGCTAGATCAACAGGCCTAGAAATATCACAGGCATTCACAAAACCAGCACTTTTTGTCTGAAAATCAGGGAAGGACAGGCATATTTACCTTTGGGATCCACTTCCCTCCCAGGAAGTTCCCACACGTCGGGCATTTTGGTGGCTTGTGCCTGGTGACGTAAGTGAAGGAACAGCCAGGATTGGTGCAATTTCCATGTCCCCTGCGAGTATAGGTGGTTGTCTGAAATGAGAGTTGTCAAGAATTTCTCTACAGAGCTGAAAAAAACAAAAGCTGTTCTCATCACTCCCTTTTTCCTCACAAGCACTTCACAAACGTTGTTCAGCAAACCACCAGCCCTTCACTATTATTCCTTTTACTGATCAGCCACCACAGAGTTGGATCAGCGCGAGTCAGCACCATAACTACTCTGAGTCTAAACGTTCAGTCTATACAAGAGCCTTCAGTATTACTAGAATTTAGCTCAAATTGCAAAGCAGAGATGAACGATGCATATAACCTACTGGAGAAGCTAACCTTGCATTTACAGTAATGTAAGTTCGATTATGAATACAGTTACGACTATGAATATGGTTATATGAATATGACAAGATAGTATAAAAATGATTCAAACAACAGTCCACAGTGAGGCAAGATGTGATGAACATTCATGTCAATGGGGCAACAAGACTTGAAGACAAATTCTCATGACGCAGAGGCAGTTTTCATCAGTAATTTGTTGTTGTGTGCAATGGTCAAATACTCCCTGGTGCTTTAGTGTAACTTGGTATAAACTACTGTAGCCAACCCCACCAGGTGCTATTTAGAAAGACAACTAAAGCAGAACCCATCATCTCTACCAGGGCAACTGCATCAATACATTGAGTCTTTGTCAGCGCAGCACTTCTCGATATTCTGTACTCGACACTCCTGAGGGAGCTGTTGTGCCGTAAGTCTCTAACTAGATAAGCTTTTTTCTAGAAATGCAAGCGCTGCTGTCACAGAAATGGGACAACTTAAGCTAGGCACTTCTCCTCAGGAACAAAAACCTGAGGTAATTCCATTCTCCCTAAGACACCTGGAAGAATATCACGCTATGCGCCACTATAAATATCTGCAGTGTTCCACCAGCTGGAAGCACAGAGGACATGGAAAACAGGATTTGATGCCAGCTTATACAACACTGGGAGCTGCAGTGCTGACTGCACAATGAAGTCCTACAATGGCTGCAGAAATACAGGTGGCTGGAGTGGTTAGAGAAACAATACTATTGTTCCTCGTGCAACAGGCCACACAACCCTTTTGCGGGTTCTCAAAACCTTAGGTTGCTGCTCCTCTCCTGCCACATGGCCAAAGCAACAGCCAGCCGTGAGGCTGGGGAGCTCACGTGTTCCTCTCACAAGAGCAGATTCTTGCCCTTAAAGGAATGGACACTGGCATTTTATGAAGACAAATATGCATCCAAGTAGAGAATGTAGATGGCTACATAGATCCTGAAAAGGGCAACACAGGAACTGCTGTTGGCCAGATGTGTTGTGATAGCACTATCTACTTCACCAGTTTCCAAGAACTTCTTGAGGATGAAAGCAGCAAGAACAGGCCCGTCTAAGACACTCTAGGAAGTCACAGACCCCCATCAGCACACACGAGGCATAAAATCAGGGACAAGAAATATATCAACTGACATGATGACTCCAAACTGGATCATCTTTAAGAGCCGGACCATGATCAAACCCTTCCTACTCTAACATCTTTAAGACAAACCTATGGTAATACATCCAATACCTTAAAAGATCACACAAGACTCTAAATTTCTTACCAATTTGATTGATGCTGGGTTCTCCACAACGGAATGAGCTGGCAAAGGTAACATAATAAACTGTGTAGCAGGTGTGGAGGAGCTACTCTCTTCAGTATCCTAAAATGAAGCCAAAGGAAAAAGACATGCAGAAAATAAGAGACCTGGTGACCTGTGTCCCACCCTCTCATGAACATTACCATTGAACATATGTCCTAAGGACTAACGAGACTAAAAAGCAGGAAAGAAGAGCGATCATTTCAAAAGCAATGCCCTTACCAGGTCTACCCTAGAAATTACCAAACTCTCTACAACTTGAAATTGAAAATAGCCGATCAAATTCTTCACAGACTAAGGTTTTCTATAACCTATCCCTAACACCTCAACTTAAAAGGACTCCCTTCTACCTCTCTGCAACCAGAAAACAACTATCAGGAGCACAGAGATAACATTTTTTCTCCCCAAAATCTTGTAGTCCGACTGTGGAACCCACCCCAAGTACCATTATAAGAAATAATTTTAAAAAACTCCTTAAGACATTTAAGACACAAGTGATATCAGCATTTGGCAGAGCCAATCTGCAGCAGAGATGCTGCAATCACCGAGTTACAGAAGTCGCTGTTTCCCTCACCCCTAAGTGTAAGCACACTGGGCAACACGGATCTGCAGCCACCAAAGATCTCATGCAAAATGTGTAAAACAGCACTTGGACACTTGAGGCGAGATGCTGACAGGAGGCTGAGTGTCACGAGAATAACTTACCCTCCCAGTCACCACGGTCACCACAGACACACCATCTGAAACCTGAGGACGGCCCACAGCGATGCTCCCATTGGAGATGTCTGTGGAGCTGCTGACCAGAGTCTCTTCAATAACCACCCGGGCTGTCTGATACGGTTGCCCTTCTATTTCCAAGGAAGCCTCATCCAAGAGGATATCTCCAGCCACTTTCTCTGTCACAGGCCCAACATAGTGAGAGAGAACCTCTGACGCAACCACTTCTTCCACGGCGTCTGGCTGACCAAAAGAAGCAGCCTCTTCTGCGAGTCCTTCGATGGCAATGCACTGCTCAGAAATGCCAACGTGGCTTGAGTCCACAGAAAGGATGTTTTGCACAGCATCACGGGAGACATTTGTGACATTGGTGGAAGCTGCTAACCCTTCGGATGCTGCCTGACCCTGTGTCACACACAGTTCCAGCGACTGCCTGCTTCTGTCCTCCTGAAGAGTGGTTTTGGGGATAATTATATAATCTGAGCGAGGAAGAATCTTACGGAATCCTGGAATGTCTGGAACTACTGCAGTTCGAGTGGACACCTTGGAGTTCTGTTGGCAAAAACAGAGTAAGGAATAAATGAATATGAGAAAAGGAAAAGATTCAGTTCTCAATCCTGCTATTTTAGTACCCAAAGCTCAACTGGCTTTCTGAAGTAGTCTGCTGGGAATTTCTCCCTGTGACAGAGCCTGCAGAATCCCTCTCAGCCCTGGCTTTATCATCCACTTTACCATCAATCACCCTGATTACATGACACAAAAATAACTACCATCCCCATCAGTGGGTACTAGACATATCCGTCTTGAATTTCAAAACATCATCTCTTGAGCGAACAGAAGGCAAAAGGAAGAGGCAGTGGCCTCATCCATTGCTTCTTCTGTCCTAAGCAGAAATACAACTGGAATCTACAGTTAAATCCCCACACAAAGTGCTGCATAAGCAGCTAAGTGCCCCTCTCTTCACATGGTAAAGAACTGCCACAAAGATGACTTACTGGGTCCAATCCCTCTTTCTCTAGCTTGGCTTTCTCCAAGTAATAGCTTTTTTCAGCCACACTGAGCAACCTCCAGCTCTCGCTGATCTTTTTGTTGATTTCAGATTGAGGGAGGTGGGGGAGCTCTTGCTGTACTTTCAAGTAAATGTCATAATAGTAGAGGAGGTAAGCAGATCTGAAATGAGACCAGAGACTGAAACATTAACATCATTCCACATAAATTCCTTTGCAAAAAGAAATCCACAAGGTTTACGTTTGTCTCAAGGTCAAGTGACACGCATGTTACATTCAATTCTTCTTCTAAATGTATTTTTTAACCAAATGAAAACTACGATTCTGAGAGAACCTCTGCTGTAAGGAGAAAGAGCCTAAGGCAAATTATTCTGGGGTACACAAACTTTAGATCGAGCAATAGTAGCACCCATAAAGGCAAGGATGTCAGAGCAGGCCCAAAGGTCAAGCTAATTTTTTTATACGTGAAGTTTTACACTATGAAGTGTTCCAAGCGCACTG
>KZ508126.1:20753-31271 GCA_002844005.1 Limosa lapponica baueri | reverse complement strand
TATATATATATATACACACACACGCATCCTCCCTTACGCATGCTTTACAGGAGGCTGGCTTTCCATCCCCCCGGTGCCCCACACCGTCCTCCTCTGCCTTTGCAGTCTCTTCTCCCCATGCTGAGCCCAGCTGCCTTTGTGCCTCCTCCCTGCAGGGAGAAATGCCTTTAAATAATAGTTATTGAAACTGTTTGTGCCCCTAAACTTTTCTGTGCCCGAGTCTTACACCCCCTTTTCCTTTCAGAATGAGCACGCTGTTGCCCGCAGCGCAGCATCCAGGTCTGTAGCTGCTGCCTCCTTCTCCTGCTGTAAATTAAAAGGTGTGAAGGAGAAGGAAATTTTCCAGAGTAAATTAGAGGAATTATTACATAATTTTGTGTAATTTTTTGACGCAGGAAACAATTTTCTCAGCGCACCTGCTGGGGGGAGAAAGGAGGCTGCTCCAACCGTCAATCTGTGGGACCGCAGAGCTCAGCCTGAAAGCAGAGGTGAAAGGCAATACGAAAATTGCCGCGGAGCAGAAGAGGAGTCAGCTATCTGAGGGCCTCTGCTGAAATCCCATCTTTCGGGTAGGGTTTCTTGTGCATTTTCGTGTTTTGGTCACCTGACGGTAGCTCTCCGGCCTAATTGGTTTCCTAGTTAACAGACTAAGTAATGATGTAACCAGAGTGTGTGGGAACCAGACCTGTGTGACAGATACAAATTTTCCCAGCCATACTAATTTTGCCTGCTTACCTGGTTCTGCCGCTGGTTATCAGGAAACTTGAACTACTTAGAGGACATAATGAGCCTCGCAGAGGTTGAGAAACAGCTTAGTCATTCAACATTAAATTACCCCCAGCTGCAAAATATACTAACTTGTGAAGTCTAATTATTTTTGCCACTAAACAACAGCATATTTTAATATGGCCATGGCTACAACTTTTATTTACTTTTTCTGTGGTTGGCTGAAGTGAGAATTAGCTGTTTGTAGCCTAAAGGAGCAGATCAGCTCTGTTTGATTACAAGCTGTCTCGCTGACCCCTTTCTGCTCTTCACTGTCTGCTGTCCCCACGCTCTCACACAGTGTTGCTGGTTTGTGCTGGTGATTTTTGGGGTGAAAGCTGTTGCTATTGCATCTGTGACAGGACAAGGGTTTCAGAAAGGCTCCAGCTAAAATCAGGGTCCTGTTGAACTGGGCACTGTATAAAGGCATCATGAGAAACAGTCCTCTCAACGTACGGTGGTTGTGTCCCAAGTGCTTGGGACGGAGTTGTTTGGTGGAGAGGAAAGCTTGGCAGTCCCAGAGCTGAGCCCCTAAAACAGTCATTTTTAAAATAATTAGCCCAAGAAACAGCCTCAAGTAAAATAAAGTAATTGGGAAAGGAAGGTGAGAAAGAAAGGGAACACCTGGAATGGAGGAGGCCTGACCAGCTTCCTTCCCCATGTGGTGGACAGAGAATGAAGGTCTCAAGGCTTCTCCCTGCTGTAACATAAAATCCCAGTAACTACATATTGGGGAAAGCTGACCCTGGGAGCAGCTTGGGCTGGGGATGTGCCCGGCTCTTGGCATTTCCGTGGCCCTCAGGCAGTTCCCGTTTGCCCTTGCAGAAGGTGGCCCCTTTTGCAAGCAGCCAAATGTGCTCTAGGGAGTGGGGGCACCCAGGCTGCCGCCGGGTGGGATGCAGAGCCTGGAGCAAACGTCTCCATGACCCTGGTCACGGTTGTTCTGTGGCAAAATGCAGCCAGCATGGCCTGTGCCTGAAAGCCCTTAGCAGAGAGGAAGAAGGTTTGGTGTTTGTTTGCATCGAGCTGTTCTTTCCCTTCGCCCTCACAGACCTGGTGGGGAAGTGGAAGAAACTGAGAGCAGAAGCGAGAAGCCGGATTCCTAAGGTGACGTGAAACTCTTTTATGTTTTCCTTGAAAACAGGGCTCTTAAAAGTGATGACAGAGATCACGAAAGTAGCAGGGCTTTGCATCCTCTTGATGTGGTTAATCCAGTCAGTAAATGTGATGTTAAAAAAAAGGCCACCCCCCAGCAGTTCAGTATCTTCCTATTTGAAGTTTATACGATGCCTAACGCGCATGCAATGGATCTGGGGCCTGACATCTACTTAAACTCTTTGGGAGCAATATCAAACATTAATGGGGATTAGTGTTAGAACTGGTGTAAACATAGCAAACAATCTGCTGCAAGGGTATGCTCACATTTCCATATGTTATGTAGGTAAGCAGAGCCACCGAAGAGGAAAGACACCCTGCGAGGCAGTTCTCAGCTGACGACTCCTAGGGCTGGTCAAGGCAGACACTCCTAGGGCACAGATATCTCATGATATCACTGTCCACCTACTCATAAAATGCTCTGTCTGGAGCTGCAATTTCGTTCTGTAAAAGGTAAGAAAGGTTTCAGGAGATGCAATTCCATTGTGCAAAACCACTAAAAAACAGATAAAAATGATTTAGTACTTCCAGGTGCACTGCAATTCTTGGCAGAAAAAGCTAATTCCAGGTGTGCAACTTCAAAAAAAAAAAAATCCAACCCTGTTGTCAAACCTGGATAAAACCATCAAGTTAGAAAAATAGAAGTTAAACTAGGAACAAAGTCCAAAGTACAACCGCGGAAAGACAGCCTCTCCATTGAAGAAATTATTGCGTATAAGTGAATCTCCCTATTACTTAAGTAAACATGACTTGATTCTGGGCAATATTTCAAAAGAGATAAAGCTCTGGCATGCAGGAGCACATAGAAAGATGACATCTTCGCCGTGGGAGGTATGAGGTGGGGTTTCCAGCGGTGCCAAAACTTCTCTCACACATCCCTACCCAGGGCCAGACCCAAAGCTGCTGAAGCGAAGAGCAAATCTTTCCACTGTCTTCAACGGGCTTTGTGTCCAGCCCCTGCTCACGCTAGCAGAAAGGGAAAAAAATACATTTGTTTCCTTATTTGCGGCCAAATCGTTTACACATTTTTCCTTCTCCTTTTAAGCCTGGGGAACTCTTGTCATTGACTTCCTCAGGGGCAGGTCCTTAATCAACAGATCAAAATATAAGCTGTCCCACAAAATGGAAAATAATATTATACCAGCTAAAGTTATTTGCTTCAGCAACACATGTGGTATGGGATATTATTATTCCATAATAGAATACACATTGATTCATTTGACACATTTTTTTTTTAAAAAGAGCTTTTATTTATACGATGTGTTTATGGACAAATATGTATTGAATGCTTTTTAAGTCCTATTATGGTTTGTTTTTATTTCCACATGTTCAGATGAAATGACCATTACTGGGACTAGAAACCTGCAACACTAATGGAAGCTCTTATAGTTGGTGCCAGTTTTATATCCTGCAGGGGCAGTTGCCACTATATTAATATCCTGCAGGTCAAGTTAATTTATTTTTTTTTTTAAAACCAACCTATTTTGCAGGCTCTGTGCAATTCGATATAGTGTCACACTTAGTACATGCCAGTTTTGCGTCTGAATTAAGAGCCAGGGAATTGTACCAGATCAGACCTCCAAGTAAGTAGGTTTTGCAGAAATCCATGGCCACACAGAAGGAAAATGGACACGGCAACCTCCTCTCCCCAAGGTCCATGGGAAAAATCTTTAGGAATCAGAGCACTGGCTATGGGAGAGACAGATTTTTTGGGAAAGTCTGGTTTTCCCCAGCAGCTGGGTCCATGGTACCGCATTTGTTCAATATGCTCCCGTGAACCAGCGCTTTTTCCCTGGCCATAATCTCGATACCACACAGGCATTTCGGCGACACCAAAATAACACAGGTGAGTTTTTTTGCCCTCTCCTGGTGGCCGCTTCCCCATTGCAGAGGAGCAGCAAGGTGTGACTCCGTGCGCAGGGCAAAGCAATTAACGGCCCAGCTGTGATTGCACAGGGCTGTCTGCAGCCTCTCTGCCTTTTTCCCACACGTACCGCGGCCACGCCGGGGAGGGGAAGGGGCTTCTCATTTCCTTTCTCTACTCGCTGCTGTGATTGCGCCAAGTTGGTGCCGAGATTCTTATCGCAAAGCAGGGAGGAAAGTGAAATCTCCAGTTTTGTCACCGTGCGAGCACTCTGTCATATCCAGGAGAGTTCTTACTTTCACGGCACTGGTGTGAATTGGAGGTGTTGGTCCTGGCCAGAGCTCGGCATTAGGGCAGACGGGGTCCGAGTGGAGTAAAGGTGTATCAGAGCCAGCGTGAAGCCATCCTGCTTTGGTTTTGTGGCAGCGTGATAAATCTGTTTTCCACTGAAAAACACTGAGGAGACGTTTTAATTTTTACCTATCATTTCAGACTCTCCAGACTATTAAGGCTGCATAAATATTAAAGGCTTGTTATTTACATTAGAATCATTATCTTTATAGATATCAGTGCTTGTTAAATGATTCATAATGCATAATTCATTCAACCAATTCTGCCCTTTCCTCTGTTTGTTATTCACCTGCAAACAGACTTTGATTTTTACAAATTTGTTCATTATTCAAATCATTCCAGGCTCTCTTCACAAACATATTTTAGTGGTCTCCTCTGCTCAAAACCTATTGTCTCCTACCATATTTTTATCAATTTGCTTCTGTTGTTGCTTGCAGAGTGTAATTGAACATTTAATAACAGAGCTGAAACTCCCCCTGACTTTAATCAAGATTTACAGGATGGCTGTGGGGATTCACGCTGATGCTGCCGACGCTGCCACGCCGGCGAGGTACGCTCATGGGCCAGGCTCTGCCTTTTATTCCCACTTGTTGGAAACACCATAATTGGTGGGGTTCTGCAGCACGTGGGCAGGTTGGAAGGTCTGGGAAACGAACCCTGGTGTTTACACACAAAGCAAGCGTGGCAGGGTTTGGGCCAGCATGGTGTGATTCCATGAGGGAGCACTGGAGCAGGATTTTGGAGATTGGGTTCAGATCCCTGGCCGTTTCCATGCGGGGCTGCTTCCCCCTGGACCTCAGTTTTCTCTTCTGTAAATTGATATTTACAATTTAGAGAGATTGGGGTTGTTCAGCCTGGAGAAGAGAAGGCTCCGGGGAGACCTTATAATGGCCTTCCAGTATCTAAAGGGGGCTACAGGGCTGGAGACGGACTCTTGATCAGTGAGAGGAGTGATAGGATGAGAGGTAACGGTTTTACACTGAAAGAGGGGAGATTTAGACTCGATATGAGGAAGAAATTCTTTCCCATGAGGGTGGTGAGACTCTGGCCCAGGTTGCCCAGAGAAGCTGTGGCTGCCCCATCCCTGGAGGGGTTCAAGGCCAGGTTGGAGGGAGCTTTGAGCAACCTGGTCTGGTGGGAGGTGTCCCTGCCCAGGGCAGGGGGGAGGAACTAGCTGATCTTTAAGGTCCCTTCCCACCCAGACCATTCTATGATTCTATATCAGTGTTGCTTGAGGAAGATCTTGCTCTGCAGAGACCACAAGGAGTCAAAAAAGCTCTTGGCATCTCCCTTTAGGCACATGTACTGAGTTTCTTCCCCTGAGCTGCCTGAAAAGAGAGTTGTGAGAAGTTTCTCCATTGGTTTCTGCTCTTCTGAAACATCTCCAGGCTGATCCCCTGCTCCCCGTTAGCAGAGTCTGGAGAGACCCAACACCCCAGAGCGTGGGTGACACCCCTGAGGAAACCCAGCAAGGCTTCTATAGAAAGAAAACAGGTTGGAAAATAGAGTGTAGTGTGTTTGTCTCCCATCCAAAGACTTTGATCTTGAAGATAAGAATAGGGGGAAAAGTTCTTTTTGTTTTCAATTCAGTTCGTCACTAATCATCGTTAGTTTATTTTGGATGTACTTCTGAGGAGTTGCTACCTGCACAATGGGGAAAAGGAATTCAAAAGCACATAGAAAAAAATCAAGTCAGTAGTAAGGAACTAATTTGTTACCTGAGTCTACAAATAAATGATTGTAACAGATCACAAGAACTAAAATCAGTTAAAATATTTGAAGAAAAACATTTCCTATCGATTTTTAGAAAAAATGAAAGTAAACGCTTCAAGTTTGACTTTTTTTATCATTTCAGAGAGAAATTTCAAGATAAAAGAGTAAAAATTAAGCCGTTTGTGCTTAAGTTTATCTTGAAGCACAGTTGTCAGTTTAGTTAGCAAAAAAGTCTTTTAAAATTTTCCTGGTGATCATTCTCTCCATTATGGACTGGTCTAGTACCTTTTTTTTTTTTTTCTTCCCACTAGAGTTAAAGGAAGAGAGGTGATTTATATACACATTGAAAGCTTAGAAATGGAAAAAATCAAGAATGCAAAACTGGAATCAGAACCTTCTCCTCTTTTCTAGATTTTCAGCTAGAAAAATATGATGAATAGCCCTCAATGAAACTGTTCTCTTAATTTCTGATGTTTTTTTTACCCTACAGTCAAGGGTAAAATTCGTAAAATACGAATTTTTAAGTAAGAGTGACAGTGATTCAGCTATTTAATCCCCACAGTCACAGTCCGTATGGACACAAGTGTCCTTGATATCTACTGACCACAATATTCACTTTTAGTAGTAAAAAATCAAGTTGAGTTTGACATTGTTCACAAGGAGGCATGAGGTAAGCCTTAGCGTTCCTGCAGTGGTTTTGGACTGAACATATGGAGACAGAGAACATTTACTTAGACAAATCCCTCAGAGCTTCTCAGGTCACATCCACCCCCAGGCTCATGCCAGCTAAACCGTTCAGGCATGCCGGGGGCGGCTCCTGGGATGGCGTGTCGTGGAGATAAAGAGCAGCTCAGACTTTTTTTCCTGGAGATCAGAACTCAAACTCCACCCAAACACTTCGGAGGAGCAGCAGCACTTCCACGCGTTGCAGGGCCTGGCATTGCCATTCTGATCCAAGTTTAGACCTGCCATAATCTCCATCTGCCACACTGCAGAAAATCTATTATTTTCTTCATACCCATCTCAAACTCAACTGAGAGTGAGTTATGAAGAGAATCAGAGGCCAGAGAACATAACAATCTCTTAAACCAGTCTCCTGATGAGTGATAGAAGCATCAAAAGTGAGAAATGACAGTACTACTTATATTAACTACTCCTCATTTATCTTTCTTCCCTCTTCTCTCTCTTTCACCATGCGTCATCCAACATTTGATGCTTGGTGACACCACGTGTTATTGTGCCTCCCTGTCACTTTTATCCCTTCCTCGTGCAATGCGTCCGCACAAGCCCTGTGATCACGGTGGAGCCCCGGCCAAAATGGCTCAGCTTCCTTCCCAGGGAGTCAGAGCGCCAGGAAGAAAGGTTTGCTCAAGGTCTTGGCTCCCTCTCCTGGCTGGTCTTGCACCAACTTAACGTGAGGTTTTAGCCCTTCAAGAATTAGTATTTGCTTACTGCCAGTGCATGCTTGAAACAAGAGAGAAGAGCACTCTAGTGATGTGACTATAGAAATTAATTAGAAAGTTGGAAGCTAATCTCACTAAAAATATAGTGATTTAAAGTAAAATCATCACGGGTTTGATATAGACTATTTGAAAATGTTTTCCTCCTGCCAAGACTTCTTGAATGCCACATACATTAGAGAAAGGGTTGGTTGGTTTTTTTTACTTTGTTTGTTTTTCTGGATTACCTGTATTTTCCTTCTGACCTGCAGGGTCTAGACTTCTGCTTAGTGGATGTCCCAATAAAGGCCGTGTGTTATCCTTAAACAGCGGTAGCATTCCCCCTACCTGCTAATTGCTTTATTTGTCCTTAGTGCTTCCGTCCCCTCATCAACAAAGGCTTTAGCATAAAGGGCAATGAGGTAGAACATGACAAGGAGAGTGGGAGCCAGAAGAGTGAATACTTCTGTAATTACACAGTAGCCTGGAGTAGCTCTTCTCAAATCAATTATGTAGCCTGGATGGCCCAAAACTCTGAGGACAGAGCCCTTGTTTTAATTTGCCTATGGAGCTACGTGCTCCAATAATGGGCCAAATTCTTGCCTCGGTACATTTTATCAGAATCCACATAATTCCTTCATTACTTATTTTTATCTAATTACTTTATTAATAATACATTGTGCTTAGCACAGCTACAAACCGATCATTGCAAAGGGTTTTGCAAACATTAACAAATGAAGTTTCACCTTGTCTTGTTGAAAATGTAGTGATGTGTCCATTTTTCAGTGGGGAAAACTGAGGCAGATGATTGTAACAGAAAGTGATTAGAAAAAGCAACTGGAAACCCACTCATAAAATCCTGAGAAACTGTAGTTGCAAAGTAAATTGCTGGATAAACCAAGAATTTAACCCAGCAATCACAACATTCAGCCCAATCTCACTTGTCCTTTTGGGGAGTTTCTAAATGGGCATAAGCCTCGACGGTATGAAAGCAGAGTATTGCCCCTATCAAGAGGATTCCAGAGGTTTTGGAGACTGATTTTTGTTGTTGCTGAAGAGTTTACTAAATACTATACTGCATGTAACATGGACTTTACAGGGTTAAGGAGAATGAGCATCTTTCTTGTCAACAGATTTCACAACTCCATAAAAGTCTCACCTTCCAAAGCTTCCAGATCGCGTTGTTGCAGAAGTTGGTGTCAGAACTTCCTTGGCACCACGTGGTGGTCACCGCCCCGATGTGTCTCTCCTTTCCTCCTTCCCCGTGGGACACTGAGCAGAAGCTGTGTCCAAATGCCTGGGAAAGTTTGAAATGGGGCAAAAATTTCCTTTTGATCCCTTTTCTCTTCCTAAATGAACTCCCAATATGTAACGAGCAACTGGAGTACCAGTTGTTTTATTTAAACAGTGACTTCAGCAATGCTGTAGAGAAGGGGATAAAGTATTTTTGAAGATATTTAGAAGGTGTTACAGCCGCTGCCGGGAGGTTGAGCTGGTTATTCAATACCAGAGGTGATGGCCTGAAATGAAATTTTGTGCAAAATTTTGGTGAACTTGAACCCTGAAAAAATATTTCATATTTCACTGAAAAGCAGTTTCAAGCTTCCTACACGCTTGTAATTAACTGCAAGTAAATTTAGATGAAAACATTTTTAGACTCTTAGCTTAAAAAAAAAAAAAATCAACTCTATACCCATTCATGAAAAGTTTGTGATCATAATGTGTATTTCTCAGTGAAAAAGGTTTATCTGGAAAAAAAAAGTGTCTGGCTCTAGCTGTAACCTTATCTGCATAACCTGTAATAGAATAACGATAGCTATAGAAAGACTTTTGTTCTTTTTGGCATAGCCCATCAATTAGATGCGTAGGATGGAGTTACAAAAGCTCTTACAGTTTGCGGGAGGCTTCATGAACAGCACAGCCCTATAAAGGCAGTTACGACGAGTGAATGATATTTCGAAAACCGAGTTGTTCTTCTGTTTGTCATAGAGCTAAAGCCCTCAACCGCCACTGGTTTCCTGGAGGATTTTGGTGCCGCCGAAATGAAGGGTCAGTCCTTGCTTCACTCTGCCTTCACGGGGGAAAACCAAGGCAGTGGTGTTGGACCTGTTTTGTACACGGGGAGTCGAGGCACAGAGGGACAGGCTTATTTTTATCCTGTTGCGTTGTTTTGGGGGTGTTTTTTTTTAAAACCTGGCCAAATTTTCAATTAACTTTTTATATTAATTTTTATTTTTGATGCTTTCCTTTTAGGTCCCGGTTCTCTCATTTCCCCATCACTGTATCATCTTTCCATCAGCAGCTTTCATTGGCTGTAAGTAACTTGCCTAAAATCTCTGAGAAAGTCAACGGGAGAGCTGGGAACTGAACCTTTCTTATCCGTAATGGCAGCCAGTGCACACCTCTGGATGGGGAATAGATATAAACCTTCATCCGAAACCCATGTCGGGTTCAAAAACACCATTGGAAAGACAGATGACCTCCTGCAGGATTAGAGTCTCAGGTGCAGTGAGCAGGTCCTTCCTGAATAACCTGCTGTCTGCAAGGTGAAAGCAGCATGATTTCAAGGCTGTGTCCCCTTAGAAAGTCCTGTGGTCCCACGGAGAGCCGCTAATTGACTGGGAATGAGCCACTACCTCCTGCAAGATCTCTTTTCCAGGCAAGTTGGGTGCCAGTAAAATAGTCTAAAGAGGCAACTGTGAAAAGTTGAGTGATTTATTTATGCACAGAAGGCCAGTAGCTGGAGTGTAGCCGGTGGAGTGTCACCTCCGGTGCCTGGACTCCCAGCAGCGCCTTTTCCTTTTGATAACTCATTAAATTTCGCTGGGAAAATCCAAAGGCATTATCACCCTGATATTAATTTGCCGAGTTAGCCACCGCTGTAATGCCCAGCTGGTCAAGAGAGCAGGGAATAATTGTCATTTGGGAGGAGAGGCTGTTACCCCATGGATAGAAATCAGCCCTTGAAGGATTTCCAGGAAAACAATGGGTGCAGTATGGGTCCAGCTCCCTCCCAGCGGCTGGCCATGCGTTTGTGAGGGCACTAACAGGGGAAGGGTTGAGCCGGGCTCCCCCTTATCTCGGAACTGCCACCAAACGGCATTCTTGCGGTATTAACTTTCTGTCACTTCCAGCTCAAGATGTGACCCGGGGTGAGAGGCTCCCTGTCTCCCCGCCAGCTCCCTCAGCTGCTCCCGCTCCAGGTGCGTGCTAATTGTGCACCTTCGCTTC
>KZ508126.1:0-12637 GCA_002844005.1 Limosa lapponica baueri | reverse complement strand
AAAAAAAAAAAGGCATAAACTCATTAAGCCTCAATCTAAAACAAAAGTTTGGAGCCAAATGTCCATGTTCAGTCTTTTCACTCTGCGAACAACAGAGCCCCATTAGGCAGAGGTAACACATAAGGGGTGCAGATGACAAACAACACGTTCCTAGGATCTGTATTCACTCTGAACAGAAGGGAAAAAGAAGTGTGTATTTACCAGTAATTAACATTTTAACTAGTGTTTGGTGAAATCCATAATGTGATTAAAAAAGTAAGAATTCCTGGGTTGCAGGGAATAGCAATTACCTAAATAAAAGCCACTGAAAAGTTGTCCAGAGGTATATAATAACAATAATAAAAAAGATCCCCCTCCCCAGTGGGAAATGATTACACAGTAATCCATGCCACTTAGTCAAATATCAGAAAAGGATCCCATAGACCCATAATTAGCAACGTAACGAGCGGAGCCCTGAGAAAACAAGCTGGTCCTCAAGACAATAATCTTCATTGCCTGCCCCCATCCAACAGGCTCCATCTCGAGGAGGGGACGGGGCCGGCCAGATAATAAAAGGACCTACAGAGCCAGCAGGAAAGTTCCCCATGTGCTGCTTCGAGTGGCCTTCAAGGGGGCCAGAGGAGGAGAGGTAGGAGGGGGCCAAGCAGTCTCCGAAAAAACAAAAGAATGAAAAAGAAAGGGAAAGAATCCAAGTTGCTTCTGCAGGAGCTGCCTAGCGACACACCACTAATTACCGCGACCGGTCCCCTGTTTGCAGATCTTGTTATCGGTAAAAATAATAATAAAAATGAGCCCTAGCAGCCTGGGTATCTGCAATTACAGTGTGAATTGCAGGAGAGGATTAGATGAAGTGCTCTTGGCGTGGAGGGTGGGGGACCGAGGCGCTGCTCCTCGAGAGCGGGGAAGCAGCTGCTTTGGGGCTTTGCACCTGCTGCTCACCAGGCTGTTTGCACCTCCCGGGGAAAACAGCCTTCGCCCTCCTCCTTCTCCTCCTCCTCCTCTCCCTCCTCGCTTCCACGCAGCGCACAAACGCCACAACAGAGAAGGAGTTTTATTGGGGGGGGGGAGGGGGGGGAAGAGGAAAGAAAAAGAAAAAAAAAAAAAAAAGAGAGAGAAAAAATGAAATCATCTTCTTAAAGAAGTTTCACCGAAGCAAGACGAGAGGCGTCGGCGAAGGGGAAGCTGGAGACGGAGCGCGGGGCTGAAGGACCAGGCAAAGCCGCTCCATTTTCATGCAGAGGCAGCAGCCGGAGCGCGGTCCGAGATTGGCAAAGTTTCAATGTAAATCCAGGGGGGCAAGGGGGATGGGGCTGGGATGAGAAGAAAGGACTCTTTTTACTGTTTCATGCTTCTAAGTCCTGCCGATCAGCATAAGCTCAGCTCGACATTCTGGGAATAGCAATGAGGCGCACACAACAATCAAAACACCCTAAATCTGTTTGATGATTCAGACACTTCGTGCATCTGCACCGAGAAAATGGGACTTCAATTAAATAACTTGCAGATTTCCACAGAGGGGGGAAAAAGTCGGGGGAACATGAGGATTTTTAATTAGTAACTCCGAATACAAGCCGTTTTTTTAATTAAGTGTTTGCACTACCACTTTATTCTTAAAGGGAGATTTGTAAGCGCGTGGGATTGTTGTGAAAGAAGATCCTGGACAGTTTGTTCCTAACATTTTGTTGCAACCTGCGTTTGCTCCTAAACGGCTTTTCTTTAACAAGTGGAACTGGGCTACGATTCCAAGCAAGTTATTCGAGTTAAGGCCGAGATTTTTTGGGAAAGCTTTAAGTGTGTACAGACATCCATAGATACACTCACACGTGTGTGTAGTGTCCAGGGTGTGTTTCAAGGCCCTGTGACAGCTTTCCTGTGTTTTTATAGTTCAGATTTCTCTCTGTGGGTAACCTAGTTATAGACATAATTGCACTGTAGGCATTATATATATATATATATAATTGCACTGTATATGGGGTTTAAACAGAGATAGCAGAAGTTTGTTACAGAGCTGAATGAAATTCCCATATGACTTTTCGGCACTGCAGTGACCACTTTTAAGAGCAAGCCACTAATGATTGCAAGTTTCAGAGTCTGAAAAACGATGGGTGAAATCCCTTTGAAGTCATTGAGAGCTTTTCATTGAGTGCTGGGGTCAGGATTCACGCTCGGAGCCTCTGGAGTGTGCCCTGGCCTGGCATGGGGACATGCAGGTCTCTCTCACAAACACACACACACACACAGAGGGAACCTGCAAAGTCTCCTGGTGAAAAGGCATCCTCTCTGCGGCAGGACATGAGTCTGGAGCCTTAGAAAACAGATCTAGTAGACTCACCACATAGTGACACCAGAATGAGGACACTCTTGTGTTCATTTAAAAAATATAACCAAAGAGGACGCTGCGGCATCAACATATTTTTGACTATTTATCTCTGGGTTCTTGAACAATTTTTGTTTTGACAAACCATTTACAATGACGTGGGAGAGATTTAAAAGTTGGATTTCTTTTTTTCTCCCCTCCTTTTCCTAACAGGGGTACAGCAAGGAGATCATACAAAGAGAGACCATGATCATTTATCCAAATGCAAACAAACCTAAGTATGAGGATTTACCACAGACTGACTTTCTTTTTTAAAAATTTATTTCATGTGTTAATACAAAGACTATTTAGCAAAAGTAGAATGCCAGGATTTGCATATGAATAGGTACCTAAAGATCAACGAGATCAACTCATTAGGGCCTGAACATCTAAACATAGGAAAGTCAAAGAGGCCAGAGCTCAAGAGCCCGGCTGCTGAGATTCCCAGTGACTAATCCAAGCAAAGCTGGTAGTTTTAAATTTTCTACTATTTTTCCTGCTAAAAAAAAAAAAAAAAAAAATCAAAAAAATCCTTTACCTGCAGTCAAAGCTCAGTCAAAGGGAAATAGCCCAGTGCTTGTGTTTGGGACTCGGTTTCTTCCTTTGCCACAGCCTTTGTCCATGGCATCGGGCAAGTCATTTGGGAGGGGACTCAGGTCTCACCTGGCAGTAGCTGTCTGGAAGGGAGGGATTTTAACTCCCTGGTCACTTGGGCTCCCTTTGCAGTCAGCGTAAAAAAGGCACTTTCCAAGGGGCCGGTGGTTGTCGCTGCCGTATCCCCTCCCAAGACAGTGTCTAAATCTCTGGCTGCAGGTGCTTATCTCGTCCTCTCGCCTATGCCAGGAGGCTCTCGGAGCAGCTCAGGCTGAAATGAGCGTGGAGTCCGATGTGCTTCAGTTCATCATCTGTAAAATGGGATTAAGTGATTAATGCTACCCCTGTATCTCCTGGGTGAGTTAGGAAGTGGAATATGTTATAAACCATGTGATGTTGAGATATTAAAATAGTGGGAGTGATATGGATGCCATAAAAAGATAAGGTCCTGATCCAGTATCTGTGGCAACCAAGGGAATCTCTCCTCTGGCCTTTTGTGGGTATTAGATCAATCAATCCCCAGTGACATTATCCATTCACTGCAGAGTAAGTGAAGGTATGGCCAGAATTTTTCCACCGGCAGAGAAGGGAGAGGGTATGGGAAAGCCCTGACCTTACTCTATGCTTGAATAGTAGGAAGAGGGAAAGCACAAACAGGCTTTCAAAGCTGCCTACAGGATTTGGACACATCAGCTTATTAATGTTAGCGGAAATTGGGCATCCACATCTCTGGAAATTTCAGCCTCTGCATTTACAACACAAAAAGAGCCCAACCACAGAGGAGATATTTCCCTAATCTTGGCACTGCTGCAGATTTTTGTTTGAGCTTTCTTGGATTAGACCTTTAGCAAACGGCACCGCTCGGACGCTACGGGAAGGACACGTTTATCCCCCGTCCACCCCGAGGTGCGGCAGCCCGGCGTCAGGGCAGCGTATTCTCATGGCCAGATCCCGGAGCCCGTCATTAAACCCGTCTTGTGACCTTGGGCAAGTCCCTTAACCTCGGCTTCCTCTGACTGTAAAATGTAGATAAAATATTCCCTGCCTCACGGCGGTGTTGGGAAGATTAACAGTCAGACATTGTTCTGGGAGCCTTGAATAAGAGCAGTGAGTGCGCGCAGAGCTTTGCTGCTGTTGGATGCTGCGGGCTCCCTCTACACACAGAAGGGACTGACTTTTAAACTGGCAAGAAGCCCGGGCCCGTGACTAGTGGTGTGCCCCGTTTGAATGCACAATAACTACAGTTGCATGCACAAATTGGGTATCCGTGCATGGAGGCTGCACACACAGTTGTTTACAGAACGGAAGAGTTCGCTTGGAGAAACTCAAGGACTGGGTTTATGCGGTAGAAAAAGCACTGCCACCCCTCGGGCGATACCAAACGGCTCCTAAGGCAGCCTCTTGAGCAGGTTAATAAGGGATAATATCATTCCCTCCGGAGACTGGAAGGCGGGCGCTTCATATTGACCCGAGCTAAACTTTCACACGCGGTTTACAGCTCTTGGTTTAAAGGTGCCAGGCGAAAGCCTTTTGGGGGAGCTGAGAGGGGAAAAGATCTGCAGGTATTTTGTTTTGAGGCGTGTAAATCGGGACCGGAATAAACGGCGTGAGTGTGGTTTACCCTGAGATAAACCGGACTTGGCTGAGGATCTGGCACTCTTTATATACCAGCCCATAAACAAACCCTGGTCAGGATGGCACCCGCGTGGTGGGAGGCCTCGGGAGGCTGCTTTGCCAGGGCTGTGCTCGCCAAGGAGCACTGGGAGGACTGGGAGGACTGGGGAAGCTCTCTGGGCTGGGCTGCGCTGGGTGGGGATGTGCTGGTGAGCTGTGGGGATCCCGAGAGGGGTGGGAGGAAGGGAGGCTGTGTATTCCCCCCGTGCATAGTCTCATCTCCAGGCATTTTCCAGGATCACAACTGCAGGAGGGAAAAAAAATCCCATGAATAGTGTGGGGGCGGGAGGAGAAGGCAGAGGGAGTGAGGGCAGAGAGAGCCGCTGGCCAAGACAGCGTTATTTTTTTTTCTACTCCCACAGAACTCCTTTTGCTACAAAAGTTAAGCCTTTAACCCGGGATATCTCCTGTGTCCTCTGCCTTCTGCCTGGCTGTCATTGGAGGTGGCTAGAAGAGGTGGCCCCAGGGTTTTCCCTCGGCTTCCCCATACCACGCAGCCTCAGGGCCAGCCTGGCTCCCAGAGCATCCTCCTTACGGGCACCTTCCTGTGCCCCGGACTCATCCATGCCCTGGCCCCGTCAGCAGCAGGAGTCGATGTTCCTCTCGCACCCCGGCACGCTGAGAGGAGAGGATATTCTGGGGTGGCATCAGGCCTTGCCTCCCTATTTATGGGGAAGAAACGGGCTGCACAGGTCTCCCTTCAGGGTGGGTGAGCAGCATCAGCTTAGGATGTCCCCATCGCCAGGGCTTATCTGCTTTAAGCAGTAATGCACTAATTTACTACTGTGGTAGGAATGATTGAAATATTTAGACATAATGGAGGAAGTTTAATAGGGTCTACTGAGAAACCCAGGTGTTTAGATCAGCTTAAAAATAATAACCTTCTCCCCTGCTGAGCACTTTCTTTTCACAATAAGCTCAGCTTTTATTCTTAACCATAAAGACTACCTCAGACAGGAAATTATTCACGTGATTGGTCTTTACAAGTAGCGGAGGGTTTAAACTCGGGGCTGGAGAGGTCATTAGTGGACAGCCATGTGATTAACCTTTGCTTGCCCGTTTCTTTTAACACTTTGTTAACAGCTCCCATTATTGCCCTTCTGTGTCTCAAGGAAGTAGTTTATTGACAGTATTAAAAATACATAGCTACAAATTCCAAAGAGCCCATCCTTGTGTAAAACCTCCCGTAATTTCTACCCCGATGATGTACGTGGGGCAGAGTGCCTCAATTCCCAGCAAACGGGAATCCAGAAATAAATTTGCCAATTAACACTGGATCCGAGTTAACATCCGTTTGTTTTACCCATGGCAGGACCCGTTCCCCAACCTGTACCAGAAAGTTTTATACCACAAAAAAAAAGCTGAAGTTTAGTTAAACAGTAGCATTAACAGCTTAATAGGAGCCACATCAGGCACTCAGTGTCTTTTTGAGTAGCGAGAGGGGTCCAAAGGACTTCAAAATCTTGATCAAAATGATGCAGTCTGTATTTTCAGCACTGTCTGAGTAGATTTTGGGGTAATTCATGTGCTACTTGCTTGTTTTCAAATCAAAAGAGTTTATTTCTGTTGTGAACGGCGCTGGTGCCCTGGGCATGGGATGGCTTGAGAGCAGCTGATGTCACCCTGTCCTCGTACCCCTGTGTGACACGGTCCCCCTCTCTAACACACACCCAACCAGAGAGTCCCATGTGTGGCAGGGTCCCTTCCCACGGCCAACGGAACCAATCCGTGGGAAAAACAACGTCAAGGCAAACGTTAAAATTCATGAAAGAGGAGGAGAAGTTCTGCAAATAAAATGCCGAGTGGCGGCACTTTGCACTTTCCTGGATTTCACAAGTGTCTTGCATGAAATTAATAGTGAAGATTGCAAGAAAAATTAAAAATACTGCTGCAAAGGCTGGGGGCAGGGGAGAGGGGTGCCTATCTTTTTTATTTTGCATTGTTATTGCAGGGTAAGTTGGAGAGGGAGGTGAAAGGGGGGGAGGTGGTCAATGGGGGCCTTTCCAAAGCAAAAGGGTCCTTTGGACAGAAAGGAGAGTGTCAAGGCATTTTGACAGAAAGTGGCTTGAATGTGTCTTTTCTAGTTAACTTCTGTGAACCGTTGGGCATTTCCGCACACAAAGGGGCACTTTCTTGGCAGCTGAGGAGGGAGGGCAGAAGTCAGCGAGGGCAAGAGAGGAAGGCAAAGGGGAACGTCAGTTTATGAATGCAAAACTTACAGTAGAAGGGTTTTTTTTAAGTGGAACATGCTCAGTGAAGAAAGCCCCCAGGGAGCCGTAACTTCCTCAGCTGGCGTTTATTTGGCAGAAAACCCAAGCCCCAGTGGATTTACCAGGGCTTCAGGAAGCATCCACCCACGACATGGCCCAGCAGGGGCTGAGCCTCCTCAGTTCCCCTTGAGGTTGCTGGGTCTTGTGGTGCTCAGCACCTTGCAGGGATGAGGCCGTAGCTCAGGGTGGCTCCAGCCCTGGTTTGGACCTGCAGATCCCAGTGTCTGTTGTTGGACAAGGCGAAGGCATGAAGATGAAAATTCATAGAAGGTGCGTTCATGATCCTAGAAGTAGCTCAGACACCCGTGACTCTGATGTCTACACCGTTTGCGGTACCCAGGCTGGATTATTTAATGCAGGCTCAGGTATCTCCACACCTCATTCCAGCTCAGATATATCCTCGGAATTCAATGCTTTCAATCAGTTACTCTATTTAGACTTAGGAGTTTTAAATAAAATGGGGAAATTAAAGCAGTTGTCAGAAGCGAAAACAAAAGGCATCTTTAGGGATTATGAAAGCTTCCATAGAGATAAACAACAAGGAAAGCATCATTTTTTGTCTTTAGTTTTACTGACATCTCACTATTTCTTAATCTATATCCCACACCAGGCTGATGGCTATAGATCAGAAGTGAGGCAAGTTTTGGAATTTACTATGAAAGAATTAAATGAAAAGCTATGCCGGGGAAAGGTGAGATCAATCAGTGCAGGTCTCCAGAAGCAGCTGAGGTGGAGCAGCGAGGAATTAAAAAGCTGTGCAAAAGCAGCAAGGACAGGAACATTTGAAATGGAACCTCAGCAGCAGCTTCTAATTGCAGGGTATGTAATTTTATTTACTCAGAGGGGGAAACTGAAGGGAAGGCCCCAGGGCAGAGGTGGTTTGCAGTTCAGCTGGATCCACAGACCCTTCTGGCACTGGCCATTTATTCATAAACTGCTCAAGAAGCAGTTTTGTGAGGAGAGTCACAACTGTATTTCATATTTTGACTTCCCCCTCAGAAGGAAGAACTACGGCTTAACCAAACTTAATTAATTTACATTACTATTTAAGAGCAAAGGGGAATGGAGGCACAAAAGCCAGAGAAGGGCTCATCAGGATGTTTTTACTTTTGTACTCTGGATTAGGAAGGTGTATCTGTTCAGCAGCATAAAAAGCATTTTATCAGTGATGTCACAGAGGTGTTAGTGTTTTAACAGTGAAGAGCCTCTGACCAACATATTTTAGTAATTTACCTCTACCTGCTTACAACCCACTATTTAAGGCTGTGTCTGAGCTTCTATGTGTT
Organism: Limosa lapponica baueri; assembly: GCA_002844005.1. Taxonomy (NCBI): domain Eukaryota; kingdom Metazoa; phylum Chordata; class Aves; order Charadriiformes; family Scolopacidae; genus Limosa; species Limosa lapponica. The sequence goes on along the minus strand of KZ508126.1, from coordinate 4,457 downwards.
CTCGGCTTTCCGAAGTTTATCACTTGACTTTAAAAATTAGCTGCTGGCTAAAACTTGTCATGCAAGGACTTACATAGGAGCATGTTTTAAATAATAATAACAAAACCCCACTTTGACAGCTTTATAAGTTATTACAGGGTTTCAAAAGGAAGAAATCTGTCAGTTTAGGTTTTCTGAGGACCCCCTGGAAACGGCGCTGTCTGTCAAACAGCAGCCCCTGACATTTGGGGATTGTTTCTAAGTGTTGGGAGCGATGCCAGGTACCTCAGCTGAGGCACGTTTCCAGGAGAAGTTACTGCAGGTGTGTTTTATTAACTCACCTCCCCACCTATTTCTTCTGCATTTCAGGTCAGAAGCTCCAAGGGCTGGGTCTCCCTGATCTGTTTGTGTTGTTTTATTCTGACTGTGGTACAAAGGTGGGGGTCATGTTTGCACTGGGTCTTGCTGTGCTGTTGTTTTGTTTGGGGTTTTGGTGGTTTGTTTGTTGTTGTTTGGTGGTTTTTTTTTTTAACAGCTTAAAAAACTGAAACCTTGCTGAACTTGGGATTCTGGAGAGCTGTCAGCTGGAGCTGTGCTCTGTTCTGTCTTCTTCCACAGCGGATGTGTCAAGGTAGGAAGAAAGGCTCGACTTTGTCGCTGCGGTGCTGTTCCAAAGCTGTAGGTTGGAGTCATCCTCAATCTGATCTGCCTCTGAGCATCCTGACTTTTCCCTGTCCCTGCTCTCCTGCGCTGGGGACACCTCACCCTCTGGCCATCAATCAATAGCAGCAGCAAAGTAAGAATTCACTCTCTGCCCTGTGCTCTGAGCTTTTTTTTATGTGCTCTGAGCATAGTTTCTATCTGTGGCTGAATACAGGGCTCTCTGGTGGGTCTTCTGTAGGATGCTCTCCTGGGATAACTCCCAGCTGTGCCCTTCCCTTGGAGGAGCCCAGAGCACTCACTGGGAGTTGTGTGCTTCGGGGAAGCCTTGAGTGTGCTGTGAGTGGATGGATTTGGCAGGAGGTGAGACATATAAAGGGTTTTTTTTTAGTCACACGATTGTTTCTGCCCGTAAGGGGACATCCACGTGCTGTTAGCAGCAGAGGTTGGTTGCTCACCATCCCGAGACCCCAGGTTTAGCTCAACTGCAACACGCTGAAGGCAGCAGCACCTCTTATTCTGAGGCTGCTCAGTGTCTCTGTGGGGCTTGGCGTTCTCTGGCCTGTTTTTTTTTTGTCCTTTCACTGTCAGAAATCAGCTGGGGTTTCAGTTACTGACAACATTCGCTTTTTGAGCATGTTTCAGTTCCACTGGGCACGTCTAGGCAGGTGCAAAAGGCTGTTCTTTTTCCTGGTGTCAGCTAATGGGACTCCAAATATTCTAATGTGCGCTGGGTGTTGCAAGTGTACTGAGGTTTTGGGGAAGGGGAAGTCTTTTCAGGCTGACATCTCGTCACTCCTTGGTGTTTTACATACACAGAGACCTCACTTAATACCTTGGTGCTGGGCTCACAGCTGTACAAATCTGACCAGAGCAACCACAAAGCTGGTGGCTTTTCTGACACAACCTTGTGACTAAGTTCTCCTGTTGTAAGGTTGGTTTTGTTGGTTTTTATTGTTTTTAAGGACTGGTTTCTGTTACGTTTGATACACCTGTTATGATTTGGAAGGGCGACTCAGGCTGGGGGAGGTCTGAGTTGGGATCTGAGCTTTGCCACAAGCTGGTGAGATAGAGGAGTCCCTTCAGCCACTTGCGTCTCTCTCTTCAAAAGTGGGCAGTTCTTCCCCATTTAATTCAAATCTTTCAGAAGGATGCCCTTCTAACTGCTTTGGTGGGGTGGCTGGCTTGGTTGGTTGGGTTTTTTTTGACTGATAGCTCTAGCTTTTGCTATAATGCCAACATTAAGTGATGAGAAATGAGTGAGACAACATTTCTCCCCACCCTGTATAGGGTACGCCGGCTCCCAGGACCAAGTACTTTTGGTGCGAAGAGATAAACGAGCCCCTCGGCTTCTGCTTTAGGAATGACCACAAAGGAGGGAGGAAGGACAAGATTAATTTCTTTTGGCAGTGTTTTGTTATGAAATCCCGAGCCAAATGGTTTGCACTAACTCGATGGCAAAGGGGAGAAGTAGTGCAAGAGAAGCGTTAATATCACAGTGTTAAGGCAGTTTTAGACCTTTTCTTTTTTTCCTCTCTTTCCATTTCTGTCCTGGAAGTCATGTGTAGAAGTGTATTCTGTGGTGTCGATCTCTGATGTGTCCATGAGCTCTTTGTGTGTTTCTACCTAATGCTGAATTTTAATTGCATTTTTAAATATCTTCAGGGGAAAAAAAACAACTTTACTATAATTGGAATATCAAAAAATGAAATCCAGCTGGGTGGGTAGGACCTGTGGGTTTCATGCTGGGTAGCACGTACTTTGGGTTCAGTGGGGCATCTCCTCTCCAAGCGCCTCCTACACTGAAGGGCAGTGCCAGATGCTTGGCTGCCTCTTCCATGGTGCTTTCTCAGGGTCCTTGGGACTCGGGCTGTTGGGACAAAAGCTGATTCAGGCCAGCTTGATGCTCAGGTGTACGGAGAACTAAACCACCAGCAGATACCATCAGAACACATTTCACTTGTGACCTTTCACAGCCAATGAATTGGAGGGATTTTCCTTTGCTGTGGATCAAATTTAAAACTACTTCCCAGGAGTGAAAGGTCATCGTGGGGAGACATGATATCCAGTTAAATACAGCTAAATAGAACTCGTTAGCATCACAATGAGTGGAGTTATATATTACCTGGTCTGGGGGAGGACTGAGTGGAATAGGGGAGGGGGAGAGCAAGGGAATAGATCCCTCATCAACCTTAATAAAACACTCTAATAGCAGAGGAGAAGCACAAAGAGCAGAATTTGACTAAATCTGCCCTGTAAACTGGTTTTGAGTGGCCAGAAAAACAGGGGAAGTGTTGCATAAAGGCTGTATTCTCCTCTTGCCATGTTTGCACTCGCAGGAGTTCCATCGTGGTGAGAATATACCATTGACCAGCTCCCGGCAGGGCTTTGATCTCCAGATATGGCCCGCGCCGAGGAAAAAGGAAATCCAGTGATCTCCTGTCTGAAATCAGATTCCCTCGGAGGGGAAAACTGTGCCTCTGGGCACTATCTGATTGGCAGGAGGATCCCATATATAAGTGGATCTGTGGCATCTTTTATCCTGCCAAGCCATCTCCCTTCTGGGGAGCATTTCTTGCTCTCCAGACCCTTCCTGATGACTGCTATTTCAGCCTTTGTGTTTCTGCTCATGTGTTGGGAAGGTTATTTTCCTCTGACTGAGTGTGGAGACTCTGTCCTCGGCATTGGCAGCAGGTCTGGGGATGCGCAACGAGTGCAGGAGGCTTTGGGAAGTGCTTTGGCATCTTTGGTGAAGAGGAGGAGGAGGATCTACACACAAAACTTAGCATCATTGTCCTGTGAAGTGAATAGCTCATAGTCAATCATTTACCTTGGTGATCTGGGTTTTTTTCTTTCTCTTCCCTAGTTGACATGGTTGGGTCTTTGTATTCTGTTTCTCTACTTTCTGGGGGAGGGAAGGGTGGATGAGATTAAAGAGAAGGACCAGCTCCTTTGTTTGTTTTAAATGAAGTACTATTTGAATTTTCTCAACCCTTTTTGCAAGTGGTTCCTTTTGCTTTATATATATTGCTTTGACTTTTCTGTGCTTATCCAAGGCTTAATGTTCTTAATAGCCAAGCAAGTTACTGCCATTAGCAGCCAAATAGAGCTGGGCATTTTCAGAGATTCTTTTGCTGTTGAATTCAGAAGGGTCATTGAGATCTCTGCTCTGGTTTCCACCATAAGCTGGACCCTGGGACCACTGCACTTCACAAACCCACCTCAGCTGGCGCGTCCCTGCAGATGGCCACCTCTTCTTGATGAGCTGCTGTTTTGCTAATGCTATTAGCTTTCTTCTCTGGCTGGTTAAGCAGAACACAATCTGGGGAAAATACTCAAAATCCAATTTATTTACTATTTTGTGGCTACAGTGCTCTCCCTAAAAATAGGGTGTTCCCAGTCTCCCCTGACTCCTGCTTCAGGCCGTGCTCTCCTGCTCTCCTCTGGACAACAGATCCAGCAATCTGCTGGAATTCAGGATCTGGGGCAGATGTCCCTCTGAACAAAACCAACCTGTTGCCCAGCTCAGCTGACCATGTCAGTAAGTCAGCAACAGTTTTTCTCCCTGCTGAAGCCACTGGAGATGCTGTGGGACAAATGGGAAGGAGCAATAGACAAAGAGGACCAGTAAAGAAAATTCACATTTGTGCATGCTAAACCAGGGATTAGCCACAGTGGGTGTAAATTATTTTATTAATATAGCCAAATAAACCACTACTCAATGCTAGCAGTCCCTATCAAAGCGTTTACAGTGGTTCACTGAAGATATCTTAACAGAGGATGGTCCTGGGAGAAGTCTGGAGTATTTATGGATTTTT
>KZ508124.1:0-63062 GCA_002844005.1 Limosa lapponica baueri | reverse complement strand
TCAATGTATAAATGTTAGTCTGCTTGCACTGGCATAGCATTCATATGCATAAAAGCCTTGATCTCTAAGTGACTGTATTTCATATTATATCTACTCAACTGTAAAGGTAGTCTGCCCAGAGCTTTGTCAGTTGTTTTTCAGTCAGAGCCTATTTTAAGGCAAATCTAGTAATGTAGATTGATAGCAAAAGAATCTTAGTTCACAACAAAAAAATGCTCAAAACTACAAAATATAGTAAGTTTAATCTTCAGGCAGCTGTTGACCTTATGTTTTCTTCACTTTCTTCAGATAGAAATTAAATCAGCCTGAAAGTGCTTATATTATTTGGGCATTGCTCCGAATGCTGCATTTCCCCCTTACACCCTGAGTTTATAACCTGACTGACTTAAGCACTTCACTGGCCCTTTGTTTCAACTGATGAATTTCAAGCAGGTGAAGTATAATTAACTTTGACATTTGATCTGCTTTCTGACTTACATAAAAGTGTAAATGTTGCCGATGGAACTGAATTCAGGCTTTACATTAGCAAGCACACCCCCCACACCCCCCAGAAATTTGTAGGACAGACTGTGTGTTGATACAAGCAAAGGTGAGGATTGATTAGAAAATTAGCTGCAAATGTTGTGCTTATTCAAGGTTCCCTAGAAAGGTGTGAGAGAATGATAGCTGTATCCAAAACACTTTTGAGCTGTCTATGCTGTTTGTCCTGCAGCAGTTCTGGGACCATCTGTGTTCAAGGGCACATCCAAGTGCTTGGCTTTTTTTGCTGATAATTTCGCTTCTAAGCAGCCTCACAACAGGTAAGTGAGGTTAGGCTCACAACAGTTCCCATTTTCCTTTATAACTGGTTTATTATTGATTATCTAGAAAGGCTGCTCCTAGGAGGGAATAGGATAGAGACGGGTGTTATCCTAATTGGTTAAAGAGGACCAAGGATTTAGGCTGGAAAAATAGGTGCTTTTTCAGGAACCCATTGATGACATCCTAAGCAACCTTAGACATGTCAGTTAAGTCATGTGTACACTATGGAGTTAAGAGATGATGTACAAGTCCCATGAACCATGCACCTTCCTTCCATGGTATTGACTTTAACTCACTTTGTTTATCAAGACTGCAGTGTGGTGACAAAGCGTCCCTCCATCACTTCCTACAGTGAAACTGTCTTCTCCCCACCCTGCCCCAGCAAAGGTTATTAGATATCCTGCTACCTTTGTTGGCAAGTTAGATGCAAGTATAACCAGGTCTTTTTGTCCTCAGTCTGTCTAGAATAATACAAATACGGACCCAGTGAAGGTGGCCTAGGCTTTACTCCTTGCAAGTTCCATAACCCAGGCTGAGGCTTCTTTTCAACACAGGACTTCATGTTAGAAAATGAGACCCATCCTTCCCTTCTTGTGTGTCTCTTCCCCCATCTGTGGAGACCACTGAGAATCACTCTGTCATAAGCTTTTACAGACCTGAGACTCTCTGTGTAACTGCAGTGGGGCACGGCTTTTGTTTCAGACTTTAGGCTTTATATGATATAAGAATTGGGAAGATTAATATACTTTACACAGGAGCACGGAACTGAAGACAGAAAAAAAAGTATCAGAAATATGCAGGAAGAATATGCTGGTTTATTTTATTGTTTCCTGAGGGCTGCTACTCTCCTCCCTTCCACTCCATCAGTACATAAATTATGCTCGTGGTTCCTTACACCCATTGAATACCAAATCTCCTGCCGCCTTCCTTCTTATGAAGATCATGAGTTAGGGGAACAATAATAGCCACTTTCTTAGGCTATAATAGCAACATTTAGAGGTATTTGTCTTTTCCGTTTTCTGACAGATCCATTACTAGTTCATTAGCCTTTAGTGGGTAGAGACATTCAGTAAACAAATGAAAGTAACTCCATTTAAGAGCTAGTGAGCTAAATACAGCTCTACCGCTTAGCCTGCTAATTATATGGAGTGTTGCAAGTGCACACTGGAACAGATCCATCCTTTTGCTGCAATTTTAGAATGTCTCATCTTAGAATTTCTAAAAGCTAAGGCACACAGAAATTGGCTTTCTTTGTCAGAGTGTCAGTGGCTACAAATATGTGAAATGGAAAAGCAGATCAGGAGAATCTGTGCTACTTTATCTTGTCATAGTGCAGTAAGTGTGGAGATTATGTATTTTAATTTCAAAGATCATTATCTCCCTCTTCCACTGTATTTCCCTGTTAAGGTGACAGACTACTCCAAGGATTAAAAAAAGTATAGTAGTTTAAAGACCAATCTCTTTTTAATCATAAAAGATGATGTAAAAAAGAAAGGAAGGAGTGGAACATGAGAGTCTAGTCTTGATGTTTGTGATACAAGCTATTCTGGAATTAACTAATCCAGTATGAAATAACATCCACTATACCAAGCAACAGAATATAGTATTACTTCTCTGCCCTCTCCATGTCCTTTTCTCCATCCCACATTCATGTTCCTGTAGAAAAACCAGGGAGCTGATCATCTTCCAACACTTGGATAGTAACCTCTATCGAATAGGAATATATTAAATAAAATATTAAATAAATTTAAGTTCATCAGCACAATGGGACTTAGCTTAGTTAGAATGGGGATAAAAGGAACTTTACCTTCTCCAGCTACTGCAGAAGTCAACAGAAACATAATGTAATTGGTCCACCAAAGGAAATCTCTTATTGCTAAAGTCAGCAACATCCTATTCCTGTTTGAATATTTTTCTTAGGAGTGGTAAGTTTCTGTGCCCCATCTAGTTTTACGAGACTATTAGCAAAATTCCAGCTTCAAGACTAAGTGCTTTTACTCTTTTATTAGTGTTGTCCTTCAGCACATCCCCTCCTGATGTTTACAATAGTGACCACCTTTCATGTATTATATAGTAGAGCACATATAACCATGACATATCCCAACTCCCAGAGGCGCTGCCATTAGCTAACCTATCTACTTCTTGTTACATACTCTTCCATCACATCAGGTCATTAGTTATGGTAAGAAATTAGCAGAGTCTAAAGGAAAAGTGAAAAATTTTAGAACTATCCCTGCTGAAAGTACTTAGTGAGCAAAACAAGTCTGTACTTTCAGGGACAGAAAGGGAGTGCATATTTTTCATTTCAAACAAGTTTAGAAATTTTTACTGTTTTGATTTAAGATAGAAGAATAGAACTGCAATCACTATTTTCTTTTGAATGAAAGGGAAATCATTCATAAGTAACTTCAGAATTAGTACACAGGACTCCATAAAAGAAATTTCATTTTCATACTGAAAAATGTGCACAGTGAAAGGGAATTGGACAGTAAGCTAGACTCCTTCTCAGAGAAGGGTAAAAGGTTCACATTCTGTTTCCCCCCCTAAGTCACTGAGAGGAGGCTACTCTATTCAGAGCTTATCTAAAACTGACTCAAAATTAAATAAACGGCAAGAGATTGCAAGCACTATTTCAACATAACTGTTTCTGTTGGGGGTGAAGTTAGAGGTAAGAATGATGATTCAACATGAGGAACCTAAGCTTTTTATTACTTATTTCAGAAGACTGAATTATGTTGTTGGTGCAAATGCTGGCTGTACTTTGACAAGGTATGATGTAAATGTCAGAGATACACATTTTGGGAAGATATGTTATTGTAGGGTCCTGTTGTAAAGATGCTTTTAAGAAGCTGTTGCCTCTATTTCTAATTGATCACAGGAAGTACATTTCTTTGAGAAGCAATGAGAGCTGGGATCAATGACAGGCTAGTTTAATGCAGCTCTTAACAACAACCTGCAGAGATTAGGAGGCTGTCAGAAAGATAACACCGGAGATTTATAGATTGTTTTCTGAAACCTTTCTCAGCTCTCACGGGTGCTCTGTTATGTTTCTGTATGCTTGGATATGTAATATGTACTCCCCTTATAGATCCAAACTGTACTTCTCATTTATGAAGAAAATAGCATTGCACCTTTATGTGCTGCCCAACTTATAACAACCTGGGAGGGCAGCAAGGGGGGGTGTCTGGAAGCCAAGTCGGTTAAGTAGTTAGAATGGCTCAGCGATACAGGGGAAATATGAGTTATAGCTGCAGTTTCTTCTGTCACTTGAGTAGGGCATAATGGGCCTAATTCAGCTACTGTAATACCACTAAATCGATGGAGCAGCATTATCAACAAATAAGCCCCCTGTGTGCTGAGCTGGGGCTCAGGTGCTGCAGTGTTTGGGTTTGAAGGTCCAGCTTTTGAAAGGCAGCTGAAGTCCTTGGGGAAGGGCTCCACTCCATCAGAGGAAGGAGAGTGCCTCTTTTCTCACATTTGTAGCTTGGGAAGGAGTCAGACTGACGTATGTCAAACACAGAAGGGAAAAATAAAAGCTCCTCGGCTGACACAAGAGGGGAGCAACACTATTGATGCCCATGGAATTTGACTACCTTGCACTAGAGCTGAGGATCTGGTCCCCTTCACTTTGACTGAAAGAACCAACAATTCTGCTAGCATTGAGCTGAGTTTTCCACAGCCTCTTTGACATCTATATAGTACCCTTTCAGAGGAATTTTTATATTTATGGGATTTGTCTATTGTACCTTTAAAGACATCACATTTTTTATCTAATGTGAATTAGACAGGGCTATCCATTGCAATTATTCCTGAAGATCAAGTCACTTGTCAGTACTCAGGACAAAGTAAAAATGAATTACCTAAATGGTCACAAAGGGCATCCTGGTCAAAGGAGATGAGAAATTCAGGATGTGCAGGGAAAGGTTACTCCCTCAAAAGCATATAAATTGTAAAGATAAAACCAGTTAACCACTCCTTAAAGGAATAATAGGAAGACTTTGCTGTGACTTTTGCTTTGTTTTATTACTGCAAGTCAGGAATAGAGAGACCTCAAAGACAGAAGTATAATGTATTGGGCAGTCTCAGCCCACAGATTAATCTACACTTCTTTTCCAGCTCTGCAGAGCACCTGCCATCATTTTCATAAGAAGATGACAAGGACAAAGATGGACAATTAACTTCGATTCTCATGAGCTCTGTACAATGTACAACATGATGACTTGAAACCAAACCCCAGAAGCTCGAGATATCTAGCAGTTAAAGTGGGTTGATTTCTTATCTACAGTGAAGCATTAGGCAGCACCACACAGCAGCAAAAAGTTACCTGTTTTCCACTGGAATTGAGAAAGGGAAGGATTCCATTTCAGTGGCAATCAGTAAGTGAGGTGGCTCATATTCTACAATTCTGTTCATTACCAATTTGGATATGTTCACTATTGCTTTTCTATCAATGTGCCTAGTATGAAAAATGCGACAGTGTCACCACTTAAAGTCTGAGAACTTGACAGGACCATTTTAAAAGTCAAAAAAAAAAAAAGAACCCTAAGGAATTGCTACAAACTTCTACATGAAATTTGAAGACCACTAAGAGAATAAAAATGCACTTTGAATAGTGAACAATACAGGAAAATCCTACTGTATGTGTGCAACCACACAAAGATGTCTAATAGATACTGACTAGTAGTCGCTCACAGCCTGAGCACTAACTAAAGGAGATGGAATGCTACATTAATAAGTACATAAGCAATAGATACCATCAAACAAAACACTGAGGAGATACCCACTTCTTTCAGACTGGCAAGAGGATAGAATGGAATATGGAAGACGGATGACAAAAAACCAAATAAACCTGTTTCCTGGGTGTAAAAAAGTTGCATTTAAAAAGGTGGGAGTAGTCACTAACACTGAATGTGAACCATTAAGCCTCTGATAAAATCCATGTGGCAGACAGATCTGAAATAATTTTTTCCCCCTAGCCTTAGTCATATATTGAAAGCAAAGATGACAGAAGATAGTGTTAGCAGAAATTCTCTAGAGCAGCTGAGAGAAATGCAGTGGAAAAAAGTCCACATCTGCACTACATTCATATGAATTTTGTGTGAAAGGATTCTCCAAGACGGGGTAAAATGCAGATTGTGATTGTCAGAGCATCTGCCCAGGATGAGGCCCTTCAGAAGTGTATTAAAGCAGCAAGGAGTGTTCTGTTGGAAATTTAAGTGGGGATTTCAATATTAAATGCAGTTTTGTTTTAAGACTGCAGGATGATTATTTCTAAAGCGTTACAGAAGATGGGGAATGCATGAGATTTAGTCATCCACAAGAAGTTTAGAGACCTTTTTATATTGAACTCAAATGAACAGTAACATTGAGGGTTTGTTAAGACTCATTATATACTATAAAAAAAATAAAAATCAACCTGCGTAACTTGAAGGACTTCATGTTGGTTCCACAAAAAATCTCTGGCTTCGAGAGTAAGTATAAAAAGGAAAAATTATGTATTTCTAATAAATTAGTTTATTGAAATTGCTAGTGAATATTATCAACAAGCAATTTCACCATACTCATCAAGTAGATTTTAACTGGTATGTTATACTCATCAGTAACGACTGACAATCAACCAATGTTTACAGTCCAGTATAAAACTGTTTTGCAGTTCAGTATAGATTAGATACATTATCCTTCATCTTATTCATCTCCTTTGTCCCTGGACATAGAAAACTGTTTTAAAACAAAGATAAAGAATGTTTTGAAGGGGATGTAGAACCCAAATCTCATCAAGATATAATTGTGTTAAGTTAGAAGACAGAATCAATGATATATATTGTACATTAAATTAGAAGACAGTACCAATGATGGTACTTGCTGATATTTTCTACAACAAAAAACCTAACCAGTCCTCTGATGTCTGAAGATATATAGAGAAACCAATGAAGTAAAACAAATCCCAGGATGATGGGCCAAACATTTTTAAAGAGGTCATACATTTCCCCTGTGAAAAAACAGAGTGTGGTGAGGAGCAGCTGTACCATGACAGGTTTTGCACCAGTGCCAAGTAAGCACATACAACAGCCATAGGTACACCTTCTCCAAATCCCTGAAGCAATCATCTGCAAAGCCTGGAGGTCTCAGACAGAAAACAGCCACAAAAGGCTGCATTTGTTCACGAAGACAGAAGTAAAGGACTTAGACAACAGCCATAGTACAGATGTCACAATTATATCTCAAGGATAACCTGCACACTGCAGAGTTTTTCAAATCCTGCATTAGGAAGCAATGTTGTAACTGCCCAGGGATGTAAAATAGTTGTTGTAGCCCTATGAGGTTTTCCAAGTATCCAGAATTAAAAGCAATGTTATCATCCCCGGTATTTATGGCACAACACTAATCAGCATAGTTAATAAACAGTGAAAAAAAGAGAGCTTTGACACTGCTTGGCTCCGAGTGATTACTGAATTACATGTTCTGCATGTTGGATAGCTTTTCTGTCAGATATGTGTAGATATACTCATTTAGATATACTACTTATGTAGGTCTGTACTGAGAGTGCAAAATATGCCTGTACAGTAATTCCATGGAGCAGAGCCAAGAGTCAGCAAATAGCAAAAAGTACCAACAAGGTGCTGTTCAGCAGAAATCCAGAGTATGGGAAGAAGAGAGGCGTAGTTTCCACTTGTTCTCATTGCTGGACACTTTCAAGTTGTCTAGTTCATCTGGAAGCCCACCTTGTGCTATCACAAAGCTGTTTGCCAAGAGCTGCCTGTGACTAAGAGTGATGATCAAAGCTGGTCTGTCGTTCCTTATCATGTTTCATACTGGTATGCAGTTTCTTATACACCTGGTCGTTTGGCTCTGCTGTGACAGACCACGATTACCTTACATTATTTCATGTATATTCACTTTACACACTTAGAGAGTTTTGGGGACAGAATGCAACTGTTCAGTAATATTTCCTTTCAGGAAGAACAGTATGGAAGTTGCACGAAGTATGCCAAGGAACAGAACAGTTTCTCATTATTAAAATATTTATTTTCATAAGAAAGGAAACAAAACTGGATCCTATTAATAACTCCACTTGAATGAATGTGTGTCTGCACATAGCCCTGGAGGCATCAGTGATGCACCTCCTAAGATCTCAAACCTTCCACCAAAGCTAGGTGCAGGCTCAGGCCTATACTTCCATAGAACACCAAAACCAGAAAGCCACAGTTGTTGTTTTGCTTTTAGTTTGTATGACTCAACCGGGTTGCCTAGAATTAGAAGTGCTTATAATAGACTGTCAGCTGAGGTGCCATTGCACAATAATAAATATATTTGGCCATTTGATGGCAGTGTTAAATTGTGCATCGCAAGATATTTGTTAGGTTCAGACTCTGCTCTTGGGTTCATAACACATCTCTTGTACCTCTCCTTCTAGGGCATCTGCTTCATATCTCAAACTCCATTTTTTTTAATATCATGAAAAAGCCCAAAGCCAAAAAAATGTTGCAAGTATTGGTACATAATGTTTGTAGACACTTTGGTGGTTTGGATGAATTGAGGTCCCTACTGTAACATTCTGGATCATTCCATCAAATAAAAAAATCATGGGTCATTTGTAGTCAGGGAAGTTCTTATAAAAAACAGTGATCTTAAAGGAACCATTTTTCTCCCTATCTTCAACACTACACATACCAACCTGCAGCAGTAAGTGTAGGAAAAAGATTTGCATTTCACTCTTGTACAGCTCCAAGACACCCAACATCCAGGACTCAGAACTAGTTACAGGCTCTGAACACATCACACCACATAAAACAACAATCTTTCATTTCCAGACAGTCTCTGTAACCATATTTACAGCTCAGACTACCTGTTAGCACATCATTCAGTTGAGGGAATGATTCAGAGTGAACAATTTAGGTGTGTATTACCTATTTTTTGTTGTTTTTTTCACATTTGCAACAATGCGGATTTTTTTTTTTCAGATTTATTAATTGCACAGTATTACTAGATGAATTGACTCAGGAAGTGATGTGCATACAGCTTGGAACATCTAAGAGAGAATAGATCATACTCATAGCCCGTATTTACATTGGTCTCATTCTGCATAAGGACTCCCAGGATTTTCCCAGCACACAGGTGAATGCAGAAGGCCTTGAAGCAGCAGGGATAATTCTTATCCTAGGCTGTTCTTCAGTTGTAATTAACCCAAGCAACTGTAATTATTCTACAGGTTAGAGGGTGCTCACTTTGAGCAACTTTCTCCAACACCCTCACTTCTCTATAGATAAATGACATTAAATCCATCGGTCTTTAGCCACAGAAAGTTAGTTAGGAATAGCAAAAATAGACCTCTGACTTTCCAGGTTGGCCAGTGAATGCAATGAATAAGAGCCCAAGGATTCAAAGATGTATCCAAAGTACATGATCTTGAGTTGGCTAATTTAGATCCGTGGTCAGTTGACCCTGGCTGGCTGCCAGACCTCCACCCAGCCACCCTCTCACTGCCCCCTCTCCTGGTGGAGAAAATAGATTTAAAAAGCTCATGATTGGAGATAAAGCCAGGAAGATTGCTTACCAGTTACCATCGGGGCAAAACACACTTAACTTGAGGAAAATTAATTTAACTTATTGCCAATTAAAATAGAGTTGGATGGCAAAAAACAAAGACAAGATATCAAACACTTCCCAGCCACCCCCCCCTTTCTTTTCCAGCTCAACTTCAGTCCCTCATTCCCAACTCCTCTCCCTCCCCTCCCGGTCCAGGGACATTGGGGTGAGGGGCAACACACAGCAGTACCTCTCTGCCGCTCCTTTCTCCTCACACTTGTCCTCTGCTCCAGCGTGGATCCTCTCCAGGCCACAGCTCCTTCAGGATAAACCTGCTCCAGCACAGGCTCCTCTCCATGGGGCACAGCTCCTCCACCAGCTCCTCACCTCAGGGGAGTGCCTGCTGCAGTACCCCCTTCTTCTCTCAGCCAGGTGCTCACAGGGCTTCTCACTCTTTTAGCTGCCCTCCTCGCTGCCTGAAGGGTGGTTTTACGCCCTTAGTTAAATGCAGTTCTCTGGAGGTGCCACACAGGTGGTTGAGGGGCCCAGCGCTGCCCTGCGGTGAGGCCATGGCTGCTGTGGGGCAGCCCCGGCCCCTCCTCACAGAGGCCACCCTCCAGCCTCCCTGTGACTAAAACTTGGCCACAGGCACCTAACGCTCATCTGTTTCAAAAATGCAGGCACCAAACAGGGTGCAGACTCCTGAGATCAGTTACTGCAACACGTAAGGATTATACAAAAGACAAAATCAAAATCTGCTAGAGCAGATAACTCAAGGAACAAGCTCAAATGAGGAAGAGATCCAAAATTGCTTTTCTCACCCCGTTGCAGCCCAGTGCCTGCAACAAGGAACCTTTGGAATAAATAACCCAGGCCAGTGATAGCAATAATTACACTCACCTGACAATAATTAGAGCCCTCATTAAAGGTCAGCAAAGGAGGGGAACTGGGTTATGGTTGGATTTAAGAGACTGAGTGGGGAGTTTATGAGCATGAGGGTCTTGAATCACAGAATTACATGGGGTTGGAAGTGACCTCTAAAGATCATCTAGTCCAACCCCCCTGCCAAAGCAGGCCCACCTAGAGAAGGTTGCACAGGAATGTATTCAGGTGGGTTTTGAATGTCTCCAGAGAAGGAGACTCCACCACCTCGCTGGGCAGCCTGTTCCAATGCTCTGCCACCCTCAAAGTAGTTCCTTCTCTTGTTTAGGTGGAACTAATTACATTCAAGTTTGTGCCCATTTCCTCTTGTCCGGTTCCTGGACAGGAAAGGAAAAAAGACTGGCCCTGTCCTCTTGACACCCACCCTTTAAGTACTTATAAGCATTGATCAGATCCCCCCTCAGTCTTCTCTTCTATAGACTAAAAAGACACAAGTCCCTCAGCCTCTCCTCGTAAGGGAGATGCTCCAGGCCCCTAACCATCTTTGTAGCCCTCTGCTGTACCGTCTCCAGTAGTTCCCTGTCCTTCTTGAACTGGGGAGCTCAGAACTGGACACGGTACTCCAGACAGGGCCTCATCAGGGCAGAGTAGAGGGGGAGGATAACCCCTCTCACCCTCTGCTCTCCCCTGGAGAGGCCAGAGAACAAAAATGCAGAAAACAAAGATGGCAGGGGGTCCTTTCTTTGCCTGAGCAAGGCAGGCTGTGGGGCAGTGCTATGCCTTGCACCAAGGGTAAAAGTAGTGTCAACGGTTTCCTTTCAGTGCTCTGTAAATCCAAACCAGGAGACGAGAATAGTTACAGTCCTGAGCAGGTGCTCTTCATCAGAGTGAGGGTTTGCTTTAGGTACAAGGCAAAGTAAGCAGGTCCTTGAGGTGTCAAATGGTCTCTCAGCAGAGAAACTGTGCTTGTGTTGTTTTATTCTGCATGTACTGCTGTCTGACTCTGCTCTGGGCCCTGGGGGTCAGGGTGTATGAGGTGGTGGGGAAGCCATTGGTGATCTTGTTTCTCTGCTGCTTCTGCAAAGTGGTAGGACTAATCCTAGATGGTTAGGGATAGCTAACCTTTTTTCTCATGTTTGAAGTGGGGAAGCTGTTCCTCCTGAGCTGCTGAAGACCCTTAAGGTTGCTTTGTTATTACAGTCTCAATTTACAGGGTGAGCTGCCTACTGAAGGGGAGCTATTTTGAAAACATCTGTGGAGTTAAACTTTTCTTACCTATTTTCTATGTTCATTTCTTTGAAAAAGACGCAAAGTCTGCAACTCTTCCATATTCCCATACCTGCCAACTTGACTGTGGATGATTCAGAGGCAATGTGAACTGGTCTTCATTTTGAGTAGAAATCATCAATACTACTTTGGTACAAAATGCTGAATCAAAAACATGTTTTAGGCCCTCTGTGGATCTTGACTTCATCTAGTTTATCTTAGCTGCCACAGATAAACAGCACTGTAGATGAAAGTAAATGTGTACTATTATCCTCATTTAATCTTTGTCTAATTATAAGTAAGTACATTGAGGCACAATCTCAGAACAGGAATATTTCAGACATGCTCTGTGCAGTGAGTTGAGTTAATAGTAGCAGAGAACTAACATTGCTATATGGTATTTTTCTAAGGTCAAGACTAGATGCAACTTTCTGGTCTTTTTTAAATTATATTTCTGGAGGAAGTTGAGAAACATTTCATATAATACTCTGCTATTTGGAACGCTGCGAGTGGCTAACCTTCTTTCAATTTCTTTGAGGGAAGAAGAGACTTGACTTGAAAGTTCACGGTTCAGCTATCTGTGGTTGAGTCAGGTAGAGTGTGGTACCATGCTGCACAAGCTAATTTGTTTTTGCTTTCTAACTTAATGTTCTTAATAGTTTATGTTTATTGACTTAAGGAACAGCTCTTAGTTCACTAACATGAAGCAGGATAGGGAGAAGCTAATAATAATTATTTTCTCATTTTGGGTTTTTACTAAAATAAACCTCTGAAACCATCATATTTCTGAATATCATCTGAGTATTTGCCGCCTCTTAGAACTCTAGAATGTGTAGATTGGAAAAGACCTTTAAGATCATCAAGTCCAACCGTTACTGTCCACCCTAAGTGGCCTATAGTGGCCTATAAAATCCAACTGGAATGGTCTTTCTACTTGATAGGCTGCCTTCAGTTTTAGAGCTTCCTTGTTCCTTGGGTGTCAAATATAACCAGATAGCATAGTGACCTCAAGCAGTTGTGGTGAGCATCAGAAGACATTGCAGTCATATTAGCAGCCCCTAAATTATTCAGAGCACTTTCTGGTAAAATGGTGCTGCAGGACAATGAAAGCAAAGAACATTTCCCAGCAGATTAGATTTTTTTTTTCCCCTCCTACTGTCTGTAATTATTTCTATCAGATAGGTTATTTGCTATGCAAGCTTACCTTCAAAAGCATGTTTGTTAAAAAGAGAAAGGGGAAGAAATCCTTTGTAGGGCCTGCACATGATTAAATGGCTTTAACAAAGCATAATGAATAATAATGACAAAGACCTGTCAATTGGAATTTTAAGCATTTTGGCTTGTGAATTAGAAGAGCAAATGATATCAAAATGATTACATGTAACAAAGAAGTGGATATTTGCCAATGCTGCCTATTGGTGAATATGACAGATGAGCTGTTACTAGTTTGCATATTTTTGTAAATAACATTTCTTCTGCAGTTTAAATGTACTTACAGTACAAGGAAAACAAGTATGGAACTATTGCCTTTATTAGCATGTTGTGCAGCTCTCAGAGAGGAACTGCTGCATGGATTCTGCTCTTGGACAGCCCAAGAAAATGGGGGTTTTTGTTTTTTCTTTTTTAAAAAGGATCTTCACCAGAAATATCCAGGCAAGACTGCAGTATTCAGAAAAAAGTATATGTGAGTTTCAGCACTACTACAGGAAGGATGACTCAAGGAGAGGTATCTGGGTTTCTTTGAGTGATGGATGGTGGTTATTGTCATGTTCTGTCCTCAAAACTGTATGCAGGAAGGTGGATATTTGCATAAAATTGCATTGAATTAAATACTTCCCCCCACATTGTATGGTTATCAGTTATCTGGTAACCGGGATTTGATTTATTTTTTTCCTAATATATTCTTCTATATACAGATGCCTAAGGTAATATAGCCTTTCTAAATACTGTAGTTTATTTTTTCTCATTTCATTGTCAGAGATAGGTCAATATAGATGAAATGAATTTGAGAGGGGAAGAGTTTTCTAAGGTGTGCTTATACCTCTCATCACTGTATACTTTAAAAGTAAACCAAATAAGAAGTTATACAAACACTTAAATATACTACTATAGTAGACAGAAGCTGAAGAAAAGACAATAAATGTCATAAAACCTTAGTTTTCCATCCAATTTTGCTTGACAAATATCCTTTTCTTTTATACAGCCTCTATGTTCAGGAGGATCTATAGAGAGGAATGGCTAGGTGTCTATCACTTTATTACTCTGACGACATTCGTTAACAATGTCACCTTTTATTTAAACGCAGTGTTTGCTCTGAGAAATCTATTTTTTGACAATATACTATGTGGCTGAGGCAATTTTTAACATCTATTATTCTTGTGTATTGTGTCTGAAATTGATAGTGCTGAATGTATTACATTTCTACTATCAGATACTCATCAGAGATAGAAACATGGTGAAGGCCACTAACATTTCATTGAAGAAAACAGAAATCTGATGGCTTTCCGTTGAGGGACAGCTGATCAAAAGGAAGGTTAAGTAAGCAGAATATGGTGGATACTATTTTTTCCCCGCTGGAGAAATGTGTATCAAAGTACTTCAGAGCTCTCCATCAGATCAGTGTTCTGCTATCAGTGCTGTAAACAATTTCAACAGGATGCTTGCTGGGAGAAGTGAAGAGAGAACAGAAAAGAAGAAAAGGAGGAAAACAAAAGGCAGAGGGTGGGGGTTGGGGGATGGGATATTTTAGTGGATCTTTTAAGGAAAGTTAGATTTTTTTTCATAATAATGAACAAGCTTACATATTCCTTTTGAATACAAAGATTTAGCTCTGAATAAATAGCTTTCCATTAATAACATAGAGCAGTGAAGCAACTGAATATGCATCGAAATTCTGCCCTGTATTTTAATAAACTTGGAGCAATTCCCTGAATTTAATCAATAATCATATACTGATGTAGTTTATTTTCTGGTGAGGAAAATCAGCCCTACTTCAGCATGTACATCAGTTGTTGCAGAAGCCAAATCAATCAGACAGTCAAGGTGGATCTGCCTAGACCTCCATCCAAAAGTGAACTCCCCAAAGCAGCCTTCAAACACTGCCTGGTTTTATTAGCAAATGAACTAGAGCTCCTCTCTGTGTAATTCAAGGACAATTGGTTGCCTGAGGATACAGTCTCCTGCTGTGACTCCCTCATCTCTTGCCTCACCCTGAAGCCTTTGGCAGCACCTCACTGTGCTTAGTTGCTCCCCATAGAAATAGCCATCTCCTCTTCTTCCAGTCCTTCCATTTTCAAAGGAAGAAAGCTGAGAACAAACCAAGCAGGAACCATCCTTCACACAGGATGATTAAGCTTGTACAGGATTCTTAGGAGATAAGTACTATTTTATTAAAATCTCACTCTACTAATATCAGAAGATTTTCTAAGTTAAGCACTGGTCCATGTAGGTTGAGTATTTACTGCATGCCTCAAAATTTTTCAATTTTTCCTAAAATTTGTTGAACTTCTTAGGCTTGTTTTAATGGAAAAACATTTTAAGATGGAGAAAGGGGCAAAAAATAAAAGGACTAAAACCCTTGAAATATAGTTTAACCCTATATTCTTACCTCTGGATTTCAGATCCATCAGTATTTAATAAGGCACCACTATGATATATACCATGCGGGCCTATGAGACAGGAAAAATGGAAATAATACTCAAGTAGAGTGTTGATTTTCATTTTTTCATGTCAACAGCTTTGTTCTAAGGTAAAGGTAAATGCCTTCTAAAACCTGGCTACTAAATTCTGTTTTCCATTCATGATTCTAAGATGTATAAAATATAGCTGGGTCTGAAATACACGCTCTGAAAATGAGGCGTGATGCACATCCTGTGGTACTAAGTGAAATCTTGTTTCTGGTGAGTTGATAGGGTATCACTGAATTCTCCTGGATCACAGAGTGACAGTGAATCTTTTCTTATGACGGCACTGACAGCTTCACGTAACTGAGTTAATTTAAAGTGATGTTGATTTAATTCATTGAAATGAGAGTCTGATAACTGTCTTCAGTCTCCGTGTAGAAAACAACATGCATTCCTGCTGCTTATATACAAATGTTAACAACAACATGTTGAAACACAAGCTCGACAAATCATTTAAGCATTTACTTTAGCCTGCCCCAATGCAGCAAAACACTTAAGCACATGCCTAAAGGTATAGACATGCTCAAGTGCTTTTCTGATTAATGGTGGACTGGAGCCCAAGTGTCTAATTTCAAGACTAACATTGTGTCTTATTGCTAGATTGGAAGAATTACTCATTCCAGTACTATCCAGGGAGATAAACATCACATTTCACTTCACTTTCTCCGTGAATGCTGCGGGTACACATTGGATGAGCTGAGCCCATGGGCTGGAGGAGCTCTGAAATATTGACACGCAATCAGACTTGCTACTGAGTGATGTTGTGCATCCCTCAAGAGGCAACCAGAATGACCCCCACAAAAACGAAGGTTTATAAACTGTTACTTCATCATTTGGATGAATGAATCCTAAAAAATCAGTTTTCAGGAAACGAAAGGGAGGAAATGGTTAAAGTGCTTTAACATCCTGTCAAAATATCACTTATGTGCAGGAATGGTGTGTGTTCATTTTAAAAAGAGATAAATCCAGAAAAACACATGACAATCAGTCCTGAGCTAGAAAAAAACAGGGGAAGAAAACAAAGGATAAGAGCATCGTCCTTATTGTGAATTCTCATTTCAGTCGCCAGACGGTGAAAACAACAAGGTCAAGGTCTGAGTTTTAAGAAAAATGCAGCCCCCCCATTGCCAAGGAACCAGAGACAATGTCAGACTTAATTGTCAGATTACTGTCTAATCAATGATTTCTCTGATTAGTGAGCCACTGACAATACAACCAAATCAATGTGTTTATTCCAAGCGTTAGTCCTGATGCTCTAAAAGAGTGAAAATCAGGAAAAAATTACAACATTAAGTAACTCAGATCCCCTGCATACCAATTGAAACTGTCATTTGGCTTGCTTATTTACAAGGTTTGAAAGGTTTATTTGACAACAGAAGGGCTAATAAAAGGAATCCAAGTCGTGTTTAATTACATCAGTTTTATTATCTTAATTAATCAGTCCACTGCTGTGCACTCTAATATCATAACATTGTATTTTTTCATAATGGATTACAAAAGGTTTCTTTATTTCTCTTTATATAATTTTTGGCCCGTATCTGCCATGGTACTCTTGTTGAGTTCACACTCATAAACATGAGGGCAGTTTATTAAATCTTCACAGAACCGCTGTTTAGGTGGAGAACAAAAATGCCCTGAAAGCTGAATGGAATAACAAAAAGACAACAGAGTCAGTACTCTAATTAATTTTAGATGAAAAAGGGAAATTATAAATGGCAATAAAGGATTCAAAGCCCAGAGGTATCTGGACAGGAACTTGGAAAAGATTGTGTAACTGTGAAATTGATGATAAAAGTCTGTATACCACTGCTTGATTACAACCAGAGATCATATTAAAAAAATGCAAGTTATGACTTAATCTATGCCAAGAGTAGATAGATATGCAGTATCCTCCTGGTAGTTGAAATGAATGTGGAAGTGGGAAACTGGATAATACTGATTTCAGTTTGAATTTACATTTCAAATGCAAACTGTTTTAATTATGTCTAATTGAAATGATTTATTGCCTTAAGTGGTAAGGAAAAAGGCCTGCACAGAAATGCAATTTCTTAATCTTTGTACTGCATGTTGTTCCTGTTCTTCATTTGTTCATTGTGTTGAATGCAGAAATGCAAGATAGTCTGTGTCATGCCTTTGAACATCTAACTTCTTGAGCTGAGCTGAATCATGATATGAAGAGAGAGAAAATACTTTCCATAGTGGAGAGCCAGCGAAGTGAAAAGCTGAACCATTTAAAGGTGAACTGACACCCTTCTTTAAAAATAAACACAGCTTGAGTTCCCCAACTAGGAGTAGGCATGTAAGCTTAAAATATGTACAGCTTAAAAGATACTCTGTAAATAAACTTTCCTTATTAAACTGACAAAACTTCTTTTTGGAGCTGATTATTTTTGTGGCTGTAGGGAGTGCTGTTGCCATCACCCAAGGATTCTTCCTGTATTTTACAATGAACCCTCAACGCGGACATCCCAGAAGAAGGGACATGTGGATCCATTGTTGCAGAGAAGTGAACTGGCTACAAATCTGCCCTAATTCCAAGCAGCTTCTCATTTCTCAGGCCAAATGAAACTGAATTTTTATCACAGCTTCAATGGATGGTTAGAGTGGGGTACTCTGGGTAAGGTAACCTCTAGCTCAATGGCTAGGGCTGACTGAGATGATGGCTATCAGTACGAAGACAAGCAAACAGTGTTTTCCCTTCCTCTGGAGGAGCTTCAGTGCAACTGTGCAGTAGTAGGGCTTTTGGGGAATGTAGAAATTCTTTCAGAGTACAGTCAGTGTTCAGAAATGGCAGAAGGGGACTCTGGAGGTCATCTGGACCAACCCTCAGCTCAAAGCTGGGCCTAATTAAACTACTCTTTCAGATGGTAAACACTTTACTGAACATCTGTATTAGCCCCTGGCTTCCCATCACAGCAACATCAAGCCTCTGTGTCTGGGTACCGCTCCAACAGAGAGCTCCCAGCTCTCCAAGAGCAAGTGGGTCTGCCCTCCTGCCCTTCCCATTGCATCATCTCCCCGGCTGGCCTGGAAGAAGGTGGCAGCCAGGACCCTGGGGCTCAGGGGGGCTTTTTTGTGGTCTTCAAAGGCTATTTGCCCTACAAAACCCTTTTAAAAGTCAAAATCTAGTGTTGCCTAAACATACTAAGCATTGAACTTTGTTCTGTTTGCCTCTTACTGTACATCTGCCTATAAAATAAAAACTAGAGATTATTTCTATAACAATATCCATTGACTTTAGTGTTGATGAATTTGCTGATTGAAATGTGCTTCAAGAGTTACTAAAAATATATTAAAAAAATGTAGAAATAGATGTGTTTTTAATCTTCTGTAATAGGGATCATTCCTTATGTGACTGGTTTAAAAAAAGCTAAGGAGGAATTATTTTGTAGTACAATCTGTAACACATCTGTTTACATAGAGGAATAGAGGTGAAAAGCAGTTGTGGTAGCTTCTTTTGCCGTATGTAGCTGACCTGAGGGAAAGCAGCCTGCCAGAAACCTCTCATGAGGACTAACTATCCATATAAATTCCTGTGTTTGAGTTGATGCTTGCAGACAAGCAAAGGCTGTTGTCAAAGTTCTGAAGGCCAAATTAAGACAAAGTTTTTCTAGGTTTCTTTGAGGAGCAAACGTTTCGGACTCTCTTTCAGCTCCTGTAACTCGGGTCTCCCTGACAGCCTATTGTTTGTTCAGTCATATTACATTCTCTTGATTCTTTCTGACAAAGTTATCAAACACCCCACTGGGACCACAGCCAAAGAAGCATTCACCTTTGTACAAAGGGCCAAATCCTGATAAAGAATGCACAGCTGGAGTAAATGGACTATTTGGTCAGAAAATAGAGTTAAATGGAGATTTCTGCTGCACCTTGTCACAGCTGGTGTAAATCCAGGCTACAGGAACTACAGGATATAGGGAGAAATAAAATACACAGCTCAGCAGTGCACGTTTCTCCCCACGCTAACACTCCTGTGCAAATAACCACAGTAGAGCTTAGATTCATTATAGAGAGGTGTGCGTTTATTCTCCCTTTATTGTCTCTCTATTGTCTATTCCTCCATCCATAAGCAAGGTGGTATTTCTTTATTTTTATCTCGTTCACAGCTGCAATGGGAGCAGTAATTAATCCTTATTCAACAGCAGATGCCGTATAGTCAGCCATAGTACCAAATATTTTTTTATATGCTTACTAGTCATTAGTACTGATATGCCTATTGCTTTCTATTTTATTGCAATTACTTTCTCAGCTTTTCACAGTTTTTATTTTAATGACCTGGGGTCCCATCTTTTGCAAGTCTAAAGTGATGTTCCCAGCTGCCCTTCGGTCTGCAGTATATTCGGCCCTGTTAAAGTGTATCGGAATAGATACCACTGGTCGGTCTACATCCTCTTACCAATTTTTGAAGAATTCAAAGTACTCCTGGAGATGAACATAGTGACTTTCGATATCCATCCCATAGCTAGGTTTAATGATTATATGTGCATTGCCACTGCACTGGTAGCTACCATGGGTACACCAGTACACTAAGTACTACACAAACACAGCATAACTCTTGCTGTGATTCCATCTAAGTTTAATCAGAAGAGTTGTCCCAAAAGAAAACCAAGCTCTTCTGCCTACCTCTGCATCCTATTTCCTGTAGCACACTTGTACTTCTTAATCAATTGCAGTCTAGTCATTACATGGCTTCTATAACTGATTTATTTACATATGTGCATATATAAATGCATATCTATTTTTGTACAATCGTGCATATGTACAAACACACTCTTACAGGCCAAGAAACAACTGAAGATAGCGAGT
This sequence comes from Limosa lapponica baueri, assembly GCA_002844005.1. NCBI lineage: Eukaryota > Metazoa > Chordata > Aves > Charadriiformes > Scolopacidae > Limosa > Limosa lapponica. The sequence continues at coordinate 43,098 of KZ508124.1, read as the reverse complement.
TCCTTAACAGGCAACAACTCGGTGTGAAGGAGGAGAGAGAAGAAGGAAAATGAATGTAAGCGTGTAGGAATTTATTTTGTTTTACTGGTACCTTTGGATCGTGTTTTACAAGCTCCTGTAATAATATGGAAATATTCCCTATGATTCACACAAAAGTGGTAGTTTTGGTCAGTGCAAGTTCCAGGCTTTCCGCCACTAAGAAAAACCTCCAGAACTGTCACTTTTCTTTTCACAGGCTAAAATTCCTCTGCTGTACATTTTAAGAAATATGACTCACCTTGTAAGAGGCAACCATCTGTCAGCTCTAGGTTCAGGTACCCGCTTATCACAACTGCTAGTGATTTTCTCCAAGTAGAGTAGTGCAGACAGATAAGGAGGAGTGTCAGCATACTGCAAATATACCATCATCTTCTGCTGTGACAGACAAACTAGAAACACGTGCTCCTTTAACCTGAAGTGAGCAGTACATCGACCATTAGAAAGGTGACTTTTTAAATTGAAGGATTACTGTTGATTACTGATGACTTTGTGAACAAGAGTATTTAATGAACTTTAATTTCCTGTAACTAATTCATTCTTTGTGATCCAGAAGTAATTTTGGAACAATCCAACAGGTGATGTTAATAAATATCTGAAGCATCTTCAATCTTTATAAAATCCATCTAAATCAAGAGATACATTTTTCTCTTTTTTGTCTTTCTTGACACTGCATCCCTAAAGTACTTTGCAGAATAAGAGAATGCAGTTGCAGAAATAAAATAGCATGAGATGGACATAAATTGAAATGCAGAATAAATAATGGATGAAATGTCTGTTTTTCTTTCTGTGCCATGTTCCAAAGTGCTGTCCAATACTGCAACTTTGTCAATGAAGTTCCCTTGTCCATGCTTGTATTTAAGACAGCAGAGGTGCTGTCTGAGAGCACCTGAGAGCACAAGTGTTCATTGGTATTTTGACAGCTTCTGCCTCTTTGCACTTTCAGTTGGGGTTCTCCATTCAGTAAGAAAAAATAGAATTGAGCTGCCAGTGTCAGCTAAATCAAAAATTCCATAGGACTTTCTATAGCCAGCACACAGAATGGCCAGGAAGCCCACCCCTCTTTACCGGTATTGCTTTAAAACTGTGTTGCATAGTACAGACTAAGATACAGAGCTTTTTTTGTTGTTGTTATTGTTGGTAGGCAACAGCAACCTTTTCCTCTGCCTACAATTTGGTATTTATATCTGATGCAGGAACATTTCTTTGCATACAATAAACACAGGTTCCTTTGCGACTGCTCACCAGCTCAGCCCTGGCAGGATTTCTGTGCAGAGGTGAAGTGACGTGGGCAGGATGCCATGGTCCTGCTGCTACGAGAAGATCTCACCTTGAATCAAGCTGAGCCATTTTTCAAGGCCTTTGCTTTTTCGCAAGCAAAGACTTTCAGCCAAGAGTTCAGTAGCATGGTAGTAAGACAAAACCACCAAAAGCAGGAACGCAAATAGATTGGCTGTTCATAGTTCCCTTTTCTGAGTCTTCCTTTCTGGGACTCTGTCATCCTTCTGTGTATAAATATATTTCATGTTTTCTAGGTCAATTCAGATATTTTTATTGATTATAGCTGTGACCCTTTAAGAATGACACTATTTGCAGAAATCAAAGTGGAACATGTGCAGATAAAAGTAATCTTTTTAAATACCGTAATTCCAAGGAAAAAGGTACATGCTGTTCCTTTTATTGAAGATTTATTTTTAATGCAGCTCATTGGTATTTATTTGAATTAGACTGATGTGGCAAAAATCTAGACAAAATATGAAACATGATAACTATTACAGTCCTTATTAATATTTCAGATTTTAATGTGTATCTGCAGTCACAAATAAACAACAAAAAGTATAATTCTCATATTCACCTCTCACAGCTTATATTATTTTTATGAAAACTAGATTCTCATTATATTTGCTGGTTTTAATCAGTAATGTGATTTCCCTCTCTGTGCCAGGCAATTTGTTAAAAACGAGGCATTTCCTGAAGAACTCTGTTATAATGTTATAGAATCAAACCCCCTTACCTTAATTTCATAGAGAACGATCAATCAAACTTATTCCCAGAAAGAGTCTGGCAAAAGTCTGTCTTTTCATGTGTCAGTATCAGTGAGAAATGACTTTTCTGCACCAATTCTGTATCTCAGTGTGTAACAACATTTGAACTGAAAGGTATCAAATTGTGTGTAGTAAGACAAACATGCAAAATCACCTATAGAAAGAACATATTCACAGGCAAAGATTTGCTTAAATACTCAGCTGAACTTCTTTCTCCTGATCGTTGCTGAAGTAATGTTGTGGCATTAAAATAAGATGCAAAACCATCTTTTTTTACAATCTTTAATTGTATGTCAAACCCAGGGAATGTTTGTTAAAAATTTCCTGTGGGCAAGCAGAAGACAATATTAAATACTACAAAATGAAATCTAATTTTAGAAAATATGCTAAAATACTTGACAAAAATGTCTGTATGTGTCCCACACAGGTCACAGCATAGGTGTTCCTGTCTCCAAGAGAAGGCTCTTCCATCAGAACTGGAAACCAGACGAAAGGTCTGGAAGCAGCAAGAGGTGTGACCTGCACCCAGGGAGGAGCTGCTTTTACTCTGACGTGCTTATCCACTGCCTTCATGATTTTGTAGATATCTGATGTATAATATCCCAACTCAAAACTGTTTGATTTGTGCAGTTCAAAGCAGAAGCAAAGATAAACAATTTTAATTAGGATTTTGAATGATTTACTGAAAGGTAAGAAGTTGTTCGGTTTTTTTTTTTTCCAAAAAATTATTTTCCTTTTCCTACACTATCTTCAAAACCAGAAGAAATTTAAGCCCACTAAAAGCATTTATTTTTATTATTTTTTATTTAATTTTTAAAATTTATTTATTTTTTTGCAATGGCAAAGGAGAGGACATTCCATGAAAGATATTTGTGAACAATAACAACAGGAGGGGGATATGTGTATGAGTGGCACACAATCTTTACTGAATATTGAAGAAAATATTTCTGTTTGCAGAAACCATAAATAAAATAAATCATGTGTAGTTTGGAAGTTTGGATAACAACCAAGGACCCAGCATCGTGAGGGGCATAGGTTATAAGTAGCTCTGACACCATTACCACCTTCATAAATAGGACATAAATCAAGGAGTATTCAGATGACAACATTTTCTGCAAAGCAGTACTTTATAGTCATTTAAGATGATCATATTACTGCATGGAATACAAACAGGTAAAATAATCACTCTCTGAAGATTAAACAAATGGAAGACTATGCTAGTTCCAGTTAGTTTTTCCTCTTCAGTTGATATTGCTACTCCTGTTAAGCTTGTTTCTGGCAGATGTGAAACAGCTCACCTGAATAACCACTACGTCTTCAAGAGGGCTCTGGATGCACCAAATACTCCTGCAAATCTAGGCCTACATATGAATTTTAGGCATTTAGAAATTTATTAGTGGCCAGCTCAGAGAACACACCTTTTATCAGTAGTGAAAAGAGTAATACAGGTTGTATCTAAAAGTGGGAAAGTAGTGTGCACGTGCCAGTTTCCCAAAGTACAGAATCAATATTTGCCAAGTATTGTGTTTCAGATGTTAGATGTTTCCTAAGGATAGCGTAAAAAACCTGGTAATAGATGATCACTTCAGTGGCTGCTGGGAAATGAAAGCCATTTTATGGCAACTGCTATAGCTGCTCCAATATGCTTTAGTCTCTACTGACCTGAAATACAGCTGGTTCTTCAGAGCAAACCAAAGAGGCTTATGGAGGACCAAGGATCAAATTTCTTGCTGTTCTGCATCTTGTATCGTCATTTACCATTGTGAAAAGAGGAATAAATCAGCTGCTTTTCAGATCTGATTGTACTATATACCCACTTTACAAAAAGATGAAGGATGACACAGGTAGGAAGACAATGGGGAATATATCCACAGGGATTTATGTTTGTACTGTTATGCATTTGGTTTTTTGTGCACTCATGTTTTTCTCTTTGGACAGAATGATGCTTAGGGAAAACACTTTATGCACAGTGTAAGGGAAACCAATACATTATTTAACAATTCTGTGTTGGTATGTGCTGATTCTTGTTTGCAAAAATATGCCATATACTGGGAAACTAAATAATTTAGGATGGCTATCCTGTTCCCATATACACATATAATACACAAAATAGGAAATCTGTGTTTGCTGCCATTGTCAGTAAAAATCAATAAATGAGATTTTCAGTGATGTGTAAAGGCAATGTGGCAGAAAACTAAACAGAGTTATGAACAGTAAAGTAAAAAAGTTTTGCAACATATATCATATGGTGGTTAGTGGGTTAATAGATAAATAATACTACTGGCATGACTGGATTATTATCCTTAATTTTTCAAAATGCTATATGTGAATGCATACCTTAAGTGTTTATGGGAGAAAAAATTCTGTATTTGCTATACCATTCTGGGTTCCTATAACAAATGACAGAATGTTCAAACTCCCGATATTGCTTATATGTTAGCTGCTAGAAACTGATATTACCATTTCAGCTGCTGCAAATTTAAGTTATTAAATGTCATCCCTGCATGGGTACACAAAACAAAATATGACAGACGTGTAAGTGTCAAACAGGATTTGTGTAGTCTGTTGGTAATCTGTTTTGAGGTATAGCAGTGTGCTTCACTTGTAGCTGTGAGTCACACCATAAGCCAGATTGTAAAACACCAGTATTTAAATGTGTGCTATATTTCAGGGGTTGTTGTGGGTCATAATATTTATGATTCAGTATAGGCAGTGCCTCTGCAATCCAAGTGGACTGCTAGTTGCTATGAGATGAGGCAAATTTTCAAAATCTTGCTGACAAATTCATAAACTCCTGTTGACCATGCAGTGCTTCCCCCTCTTCCGGGCAAGTTTGTTTGGGCATCTTCAAGTGTGCACAAAGAGCCTCTGCAAGCAGGAATATAAAAGTATAAAGCTACTGTTTGCTGGCCAATGCATTTCAAAGACAGCTAGGCTCTAACCAGCCAGCTGAGATGAAGACCAGTGTTGTCACCATCCCTCGGCAGATGGAGGAAAGGCTGTTGTCTTCTCTCAACTCCAACATGCTCATTACACCAGTGACGTAACCAATGGACAGCTCGACCTGATGATCCTACAGCTCTTGACTCACTGTCCTTTTTTGCCTTTAGGATTTTGTATCTTTCCACGTCTTCTTCCTCTTGAGTCCCTGAGCAACCAATGACCCAATCTCAAACGCCTATGTATCCCCATAATTTTACCTTTCTTATTTCTCAGTGAGGTTCACTGCAACTCTTTCGCAACCTAGAGATTTTCTCAGACATGTTCACCAAATTTTCTGCTGTGTGATACAGTGTGGTGGGGCTGAGCAAGCAGGGGACTGTGCCCTGGAGGTCAGGGGAGGTTTGCAGCAGGCACCAGCAGAGAGCAACATGAGACCCAAAGGGTGGTGCTGCCCACACTGTTTTGTCGGGGGCTATTGCTGGTCTGAAAAGTACGGAGGAGTCGAAGGGGCTGGTGGGAGGGATTGCAGCACCCAGGCCAGCCCAGCTCAGGGAATGGTGCAACCAAGGGTGAACGTTCAACAAGTCCCTGACTCCCTATACCCTGGGCCACAGCGCCCAGTATGGGAGGGCAGGGAGGTCAGAGATGACCACTCGCTTTGGTTATTTCAAAAGGGAAGAAAGTGCTGCTACAATTCAGGTTGTTGTTCTACGGTGTTCAGATACTGCAAAGAGCTCCACAAGGTCAGATTTACAGCTTAGTGGTGTTGCAGAGGCAGGGCTTCACAGGCATGGCTTTTTCTCATGTCCAGCTGGGTGTTTAATACAGCAGTTTCTAGACCTAAATATTTCCAAGCTAATGGCAGAATTGATTAGCCCTTATGCTTTCATATTAGAATAAGAGAGGTGAACATTTTTAACCAGCAAAGATATTTTCATTCTTAGATTAATAGATGAGATTTCCAGTGTTTTTAATGGAGAAATACTAGCAGAACTAGCAAAATCTTTCAAGCCAGTAGAGATGTATGTTGATAATATTCCATCATGTTTTTCTGGAAGCTGTATTTTGGTATGGAGGATTTAAAGGCTTTTAAATGAACGTATATATTGCTAAATATGTTAAAGAATTAAAACATATGTTTAGAATTAAAGATAAGCATACTTAATTTGCCTAATAAATGAAACAATATGAGTCAGCCTGCCAACAATGCCTGATTTTTTATATTTTTTTCTTCTTCAGAAAGTCTTCTCTTCAGTCTGAATATAAAGATATTAAATTTCTTCTCCATACAAATGAAGATAACGTAGACCTTTGAGAGGGCTGGTACAGCTTCCTTCCCCACAGCCAGTATTTCCATCCTGTACTGCAGCAGGGGTTTCTAAACAGAATGAGTAGTGAACTTCAAGTGAAGATTCAAATGTGAATAATATTAAGCTATCGTTATTCTCAAGTGATTGAGAAAACATTCAAACTGTAGTTTGTTTAAATGAACTAGATGGTTTCACTGTTTGAACTGTATTCACCTCTTTATCATGCTCAGTGTCTAGAATATCCATGGGGTAATGTCTCCTTAATCATTTGCTTCAAGATAACAAATATTCCGCTTTGCAGTGTGAAATGGAAATAAACTAAAACCTGAAATAGGCGATTTTGAGGTCACAATTGTTAAACGGAAAAATGTTTGACATATTTGTTGGCTAGCAGGAATGATGGAAAGAAGGTACAGACCTCTTGCCAAACATAAAAGATAATGAATACTGAAACATAGTGATGATTGTCACTCAAATAGTTTTCAATAATGAGATTCAGCCTGTGTGTTCCTAGCAACAGATGCTCTCAAAGTCCCTGTCATGAATGACCTTTAAGCACAGCATTTGTTGCAAAGAACCACAATATTAACTATCTTTTCACAGATTCAGATATTCCCCATAATGCTTATGTTTTGCAGAACACTCATTGCGATTCCAGGTTTTATTTCTTCAAATCTCCACATACACGCCTCCCACCCTCCCTGGGAAGGATTGTAAGAAAATAAACAGGATGTAGCATGAGAAATGGTTTGCTTTTAGGGTGAAATGCAAGCACTAATGTTTGTTCCATTATCTGGAGAAAAAAGGCTATGCAAAACATTATGGCCAGCTACTGTAGCAGGTATGACTTTAAAGATTTTTTTGCCTTAAGCATCATTCAGCCATTTAAGTACCAGTGAAAAGGGTTCCTGTTTAACCCTTGAAGCTAAAGATTCTTTCCTGCTGGAACAACACCAACAGAATGAATGAAAAATACAGTGGATATAATAGAAACATTTTTTTTCTCTACCAGACCTCCATCTAGAAATTCAAGATAGTTAACACAGTGTCGTGGTTTAACCCCAGCCGGCAACTAGGACCACGCAGATGCTCGCTCACTCCTCCCAGTTGGGATGGAACAGAGAATCAGAAGAGTAAAAATGAGAGAACTCACGGGTTGAGATAAAGGCAGTTTAATAAGTAAAGAAAAATCCATAGATGCAAGCAAAGCAAAACAAAGAATCCATTCACTGCTTCCCATCAGCAGACAGGTGTTCAGCTATCCCCAGGAAATCAGGGCTCCATCGCACCTAATGGTTACTTGGGAAGACAAACGCCATAACTCCAAATGTCCACCTCTTCCTTCTTCTTCACCCAGCTTTATCTACTGAGCATGACACCACATGGTACGGAATAGACCTTTGGTCAGTTGGAGACGGCTGTCCTGGCTGTGTCTCCTCCCAACTTTTTGTGCAGTCCTGGCCTGCTCACTGGAGTGCGGATGGGGTGTGAGGAGCATAAAAGGCCTTGACTGCTTAGCAACAAGCAAAACCATCGGTGTTTTACTAACACCGATTTCCATCCCAAACCCAAAACATAGCACTATACCCGCTGTTAGTAAGAAAGTCAACCCTATCCCAGTTGAACCCATGACACATAGGAACAGAGAAAGGCTCTTTCTGCTCATCCTCTTCCTGCCCACCTGCCCTCCTCCTTCTTAGAGAAGGGAAGGTCCCAGAAAATAAGGAGAGAAGAAGTCACACCAAAGCCTGCTCTTGAGTTTCTGGCCCCTACAAACACTATTGCAGGCTAAGTGGAGGACCAAACATTCTTAAAATTCAGATACAAGTTTAATGCGCTGACTGATGACATGACATCCCTTGCAGAGATGAAACAGCATGAAAGCACTGTCAAGGCGGTTGTGCTGTCTTTTTTGAGTTAAAGGAATCCCTCGGGTTTGGTGTGCTGTCTGCTCTGCCCAGAAATCCCAAGTCAAGTTTGCAGCCTGTCTTCCCCCTGCCCGCAGTGCCTGGGCCGAGACTGCTTGGGGACACACAGGGCTGAGCTACTGCGGGTCACCTGCAGGAGTCCCACCACCAGTCACCCACAGGAGTCCCACTGCTCTGGTCACCCATGGGAGTCCACCACCCGTCACTGAGGGGTGCTGCACTGCCTCTTCCTACCCCTCAACTCCTACCAAGAGCTGGCCCCAGCACCCAACAGCTCCCTCTCATAAGCACCATCAGCCTCCTCAGTGTGAAACCACTATCTGTTGTTTCACAGAGAAAGGCAGGAGGATAAGGAAGAGGAAGAGGTCGAGGAGGAGGAAGAGCCCAATTTGAATTTTCCATATGTGATTCAGCCCTCTGTGTATGGGAAATGACTGTATCATCTCCTTGCTAAGACTTTATTTAGATGGATACTGAAACTCCTGGTCCTGTTTCTGCTCTTTCCCCACTTTTAAAAAATAAGTAAATTAAGTAAATTTACTTCAATAAATATACTTCAATTTAAGGCAGCTTTTTTTTTTTGATCTTATCAAGTTCCAGATATTTTAAACAAACCCAGTTTCCAAACTCATTCACATGAGCTGTCCTACTGATTTTTTACATTATTCATACTACAAAAGATCTAGGTTGAGAGCATTTTTGAACAAAGCTATAGTATTTATGGTCATTTTCAACTATATCATCTCCTTTCCTTTTTTCCTCTAAGAAAACTTTCCCATAAAATAAAATCAAATTTCAGAATTGGTTTCACCTCCTTTCCAATACTTCTCCTTCCTTCATGTGCCCTGAAGAGCAGAAAGAACTTTTGTGTATTTTTCTGGAATTAATTGCGTATGTTATATCACAGACACAATTTCTGCACTGGATAAAGTACTCTAGCTGGGAGTACTACTATTTGTTAACTGCATTTGTGTATCCAGAGGAGTTACTGTTGTGTATATAATCACACTCTGTTGCCAGAGCTAGTATTCCATAAATTATGAAACTCTAATTGGACACAAAAAACTGTGTTGTATATGAAAATGAAAATAGTAGCACTATCAAGGAAACAATGAAGGGACAGACAAAATAAAAAAAAATAAATCTCTAACAGCCCTTTTTAATCTCTCCACCTGTTTTTGTCTGGGTGGTGGCCAAATGGAAAAATGAAACAAGCTTTATGATTTATTATTTTGCATTCTTGTATACAGGCTGTAGAAGTAACAGGAATATTTATTAATGTTTGCAAAGAGTGTAATTTATTATTGATTTTCTTTCTGAACCTTGTTTAGCTACTGGCATGTGGAGACTATGAAAATGTAAAAAATATTTATAATATTTATTACTTCAGCAGCTACAACTGCAACATTCTTTTGGCATGCATAGTCTACTGAATTAATTCTTTCTTCTGTTTGGTTGTTAATTGGAATTAATATTCTTGTTGTGAAACCTCACATATTCTCGTTTTATCAGTACCAACTCAGATTAATACTAAAAAACCTCAGATACTCTGTGCAAAGATCCTTGAGTGACAAATTAATCAAGAAAAGAGTTTTATATTATTAGTATTCTGTATTTTGAATAGGCATTAGCTAAATGTACTTTGTATTTACATATCTGGAATGAAGAGCCAAAAGATAAAGTCATGAAATTTATTTCAATTGCTAGAATTATCATGAAAATAGGAAATAAATGAAAAAGAATGTGTGTCAAACTCCTTGGAAATAGTAATTTAAAAAATAACACAGGTAGCCAAGATGTCTCAAGATTAACAGCACTGAAAAAACAAGAAAGAAGCAACAGAATGAATATCTTCACAAAGGTGGATCCATAAATGTAATGTCAGAGGGTAAATGCTGTGCCCAGTGAGAAGCGGGCAGGACGGACAGGGAGGGCAGAGGCAGGCTGCCCTTGTGACGGTGTAAAGTCCGTGCACTCTCAGGACAAGCCGGTGCCTGGAGGGACACCTCAGCCAGCCAACAGAAAATGGCAATCAGCAGAAAATCGTGGTGGGGTTTTTTTGGTTTTTTTTTTTTTTTTTTTTTTTTTTTTAATTTTTCCTCTCTGATTATAACTCTGAAGCCCTGAGCCTATGGAAGATCCCTTCTTTGCACCAGGAAGGACTTCTGGATTGATGTTCTGGAATTTCCCCTTTATATATCATTAATCAGCTTATTGCTTTCTCTTAACTTTCAGGCGTTAATAAATTAAAGACAGTTCTGAAGCTGTAAGAACAATGGAAGAAGTAGAAAATATGTTTAACAGAAAGAATCAAGGTGCTCGAGTGACTTTGTTAATCAAAGAGACTGTTACAGACTTATGATCTTGACTCTGAGGATAACTAACCATAATGTGATTTAACACAGACAGCATTGGATTTTCCCTCAATGTTAATTTAAAAAAAATGTTTTTCATAAAAGTCTTCACCTGAAAGAAGGAAAAGATAATTCAGGGAAGTTCTATGTCCTGTGTGATAGAGGTTCATCACAATTGCTTTACATTATCTGCCCTTTATACATTATAAATCACCATAATGTTTGAATACTTTATTTCCCTCATGGTTTGCGAATTGACAGGATGAGTGCACTTGCCCTTGGGTTTGTTATTTCATACTTCTGCCTATCATTTGCATGTATATTTTCATTTTATTTGCTCCTGTCAGTTCTTTACACAGGAAACAAGTCTATTTGAAGGAATGCAAAATGGTGGCCTGGCCAATTCTAAAGTGAACTGTGTCGTGATACCAGCTAAATAATGCATGAATGGATCCGTGCTAGCCATAATTCACTGCTAGTGCTATTTATTTCTTTATCATGTGTCAGTTCCCTTTCCTGTCAGGATATCAAATGGCTACAAAGTGCAGCGCGCTGTTTTCCTTATCTTTGAGCTAAATGTTCCATTATATCACATTTTAGGCTTTTAAGATCGCATAATGAAGCACACATAAAATCTAAAGTGATCTTGAGTAGTATATCCATGATGCAATATGTTAAAAAGTGATACAGCACCAGGATTGAGTGTTATGCTGCTGCTGTATCTTGTTGGTAAAAAGGAGCATGACTTGAATCATTCGGTCATTAGAATAGCAGATATTATGCTGTTGGTTTGCTACAGGATTTCAGGGAGATTTATATACATCCATTTAGAGACACCTAGAGTTCAAGGAACTTAATTGGGCTGAGATAAGTGTCTGCAACTCTGGGATTCACCGCTAGAAACTGTTTTCTGGCTTAAGCCACTGTGTGTGCTTGCTTTAAATCCTTTGGGCTTAACCTTTGAATTTTTACAGCATGAGCAGGTTAATCTCTTTCTCTTGTAATATTCTTCCATAAATGGGAAATGCCATGTTGAAGATGTGGCATACTATTAATCTCTTTGTTCTTTTGGATTTTGGCATCAGATCTGAAACTACATTGTTGAATCAGAGTGGCTCATATGGCATTAGTGTAGATACAAAAGAACCTACTTCTCTTCTTTTGTAGAACAAATGGAGTAAGAAATGGATTCTCTGTCTAAGATGCCTCCCAGAAACATGTATTTGAGTTGTCAGCTTTATATCCTACTTTTTATATTTTGTATTTCAACTAACAATGACATATCTATTATATCATTGTTCTTAAAATAAACAACCTAATATTAAGTGTTCCTCCACAGTATGCCACCAAACAGATGCTTGAAAGAACAGCAGCGATCCAAATAAAAATAAACTAGAAATCTTAAAAGGTCACATCACTTCCTGGTATTTTAGGTGTCAAAATTCAACTGAGCATAAATATTAAAACCTAAATGTGTTAGCCGTTAGAAAAATTCCCATAACCTCCAAAAATATTTGAGTCACTTTACCATTTCTGACTATGCAATGAACTACACTAAGCATCAAAAAAAGTGTACTGAAAATTATTATTATATTTGAATTTAATTTCCTCTACGATATACAGATTCATTCTGACAAAAAAACAGTGATTAAAAAAATCTCATTTAAAAAGTGACTCTTTAAAATATATTGTTCTTTACAAATTCTAAAGTTACATCTGTGTCCTGTACAGGTACCTGTAGGCACCGCAGGGGACGTGGGGCTCCAGTTCCAATTTGGGCCTCTAGGGTAGCACCATAATTTCCAGTGAAACATTTACATCTTCTGCCCTATCCCTGCTAAATCCACAAAACCTGCCTTTATCTTATGGTCCGCCCTAAACCAACATATCCTTTCTCTTTTTGCTATGCTGACCTCTCAGCAGGATTAATTAGCTAAGGTGCAGCAGCAGAGCTGAGCTGAGGCCAGTGTATCTTACTGCCTCGAGTAGGCTCACCCCTTCGGATGTTGGCTTTACGATCTAGTTAATAAAATATTTAAACACCTCATTTTTAGTGCCCATAGGGAGCATGACTTTAATCACAGGCATAAAGTGTGACTTGGGCAGAACAAAACAGAGACCAATGAGTGGGTTCCCGTGCAGTCTGTCTTTCCCAGATGTGCTGCAGGGGCCGGTTGGAGGGCAGGCAGCCACGCGCAGGCAGCCGGCAGCTGGGATTTGTCCTGCACTCCATTGATACCCACACTTGAGACTGAGCATCTGTGGACAGTGTTGAAGGTGTTAACAACCTGAGGAGCTGTCGTCCCAGACAAGACCAATGCTGTTCAGGACACGGCACTGCACTGGGTTTTTTTACTCTGTTTTTTCATACAAAAATACTCTGATTACTTCCCCCCATTAGTCCTAACACCATCAGAAGTCATCAGAGTTGACTTGGTCTTCACTCACTTTTTTAGATTTTTATTTCTTGTTTGGAAGTATAGCCCACTTAGTCTCAAGGTAGCAGAGGCTTGCAGTATCCCAATAAAGTGAACCTCAGAAAATACAAAACATAGCACAGACTATAATACTTGCTAGATTTCCACTTGGAAAAAACACATGGTCACAGATTTCTGAAGAAGAAGCAAATCTAAGTGATAGCAGACAGAGTACCACAAGCCACCAAGCTCATTTTCAGCCCCTTTCCTGTGACAAAAGACTATACAGCTGTAGGATCAAAAAATAAACCCGGTCATCAGAAGAAGGAGCAACTGCATCTCCCCTGTTGCGTTGACCGGGCAGGTGCTGAGAACTGGCCGCAGCATCCAGGCATCTCCTGTGCCTGAAGCAGGCTCTGCTCTGGGACATGCAGCTTGGGGAACGCAGAGTACCAAAATTTTAGCTTTAATGTCTACAGATATAATCACAGAGCTTTTACATGAGTACCATTTGAGCTAATGCCCAAATGAGCCTAGCTGTTTATAAGATATTAAATGCACTACAAAGCCTAACATGTTTGTTATGCTCCATAGTCAGAGCACCTGTTTAAAAGCCCACTGCAGCTGTACTTTCAGATTACAGGCCATTAGGCAAGTTATGCAGTACCTTATTTTTATAACCTAATCTCTCTTCCTCTTTCACATTTGAATTTTAAAACCATAAAAATGAGATTTCCCCTCCATGCACCTTCCCCAAGTCCGTTAGTGATTGAGATGAGGAGAGTAATATTAATATTTATACAATGTTCAGATTTAACTTTCAGTTGCTATGGTAAAATACTGTCATAAAATATTTCATTAACTTTTAATCCAATTATCACCAGTATTCCCTCTTGAGACTATACTGAAACTTTGGATACTCATGGGACACAATTTTGATGAGAGATTCCAAAATATTTGGGTTTTTTTCTTGAATTATTAGAAAACTGAACAGAAAGACCTTGGATTGGACAGAGTTTCCAAAATGTAAGTTTACAGTGCCATTCTAGCAGGCATCAGGCCACATGTTAGCTATTTGAAGGGTCACAGGAGAGATTTGCACTCCCCTGAGGCGGCAGCAGGAGGGCTGATGTCTCTGATAGACCTCGCTGTGCCGCTACTCAGGGACTGGACCCTCACTCCAGCTGTTGAATCTTCTTTAGGTCTTCAAAAAGACAACATTTCATAGGGAGAGTTACTATAAACTTCATTTAGTCCCAATCAGTATTTTCCTTACACCTAAACAAGAGTATATCAAATAGACTGTTATAGCATAGTTAAAAATAGTTCATGGCTGCTAGAGGTAGTCTAAACTACCAGAACAGAGAAGACACATTGCCCTTACTGACATGGGATAAGATGATGATGCACATGCTGACATGTCACTGAAATAGCTTCTCCCAGCTCAGCTTTTTTAACAGGTTTATATGAATTACAGCAATAGTGGCAGGTTAAGATTCTTTTGTTACCAGAGTTGCAATCCATTTCTGCAACTGATGCAAGTCATCTTAACTTGTTGACATGGAGTATCTCTTTGAGAGGAAAAACACTACAATCACAGAAGAACATCCTAATCCAAGTTATAAAGAACTCCATAATAAGTACTGTAAAGTAGAAGTCCAATCAGGGCTATTTGAGGGATCCCTCTCAGGCAGAGGGGTCATTGTGAGGCAGGTTAAGTATCTTAATTTTCTCAAATTAAGAGACCAGCATGCAGTTGGTGATCTCTCCTGCAATAGCTCTCTAGGTAAAAGTTTCAAACTGTAACCAACTTCATAAGGCATCAAAAAGCAACAGCCACCCTGAAGACAGTAATTTTAAAAACCAGTATGTCTCCACAGTTCCATTCTCCCTGAAAATCTGAAGAAATACCTAAATATAGTGCTTCTCAGACAGCAGTGTGCCTATTTGTGATCCTTTAATTAGGAGTTATGTAGGATTTCCCAACAACTGAGCTCAAAGGCAATCTCTGAATCACCAGAAGATATTAATTCACTTAACTCCTTTAGGAACTCTGTTGATCTGGGCCAAAGCTCACACATAATTACATTATCAATACATTTTTAGTTTGCTTTATTATGTTTTTATTTCTGTTTTTAAATTAAAAATAAAAGCAAACTAGATTCACTATTTTGTTTTATTTAAAGGCCTAAAAGGTGTTACGGTGGTATAGCGGCCTTTCTCAGGTCTAATTATTCCTGCACGTTCATTGTAGTGTTGACACTTGAAGCCAGAGTTCCAAACCAGAAAAAAGTCTATAAGAATTCCCATTTTAGGTTACAGACCATGAGCATTTGAAGCCACAAAGGCTTGTATGTGTCAGGATGACAACTAAATATACTTCTCTGTTTTAATTCATTGATCATCTGCATGAACACAGATGTCTATCAATCTGTCCATAGATACCTATTAAAAGAAGTTTTAGTCCATGCTACTGGAATTGACTACATCATTATCCTTTTTGTTCTAGTGATGGAGTATTAAATTTTGGGTTTGATGGGGAAGAGCAGTTATGAGAGTCATCAATTCTATAACTTTGGGTAGTAACCTCTATTCTCACAGATCACATATTAGGTATCTTCTACTTTCCATCATCTATCAACATACATTGTAACCAGTTAAGAGGCAGCCATTTTAATACAAGGTCTAGAGTAAGCTTTCCTAAGAAAACTAGAGGGAGGGTATATGTTTAATTCCTTCTTTACTGTGTTTTCAGGAAGCTATATGTAAACAAAACCTTTAATTAGCTCTGTTGCTTATTTTCGATATTTGCAGCAGTCTTTCAGTGTTATGCAAATTTCTGCTGAGTGAGACAGTCTACAAATAATCCAATTACAACGCATTATCTATTTATTATGTCAGAATTTAGATTTATTATGCCCTGCTTGGCAACTGCTTCAATGCTATGTAAATAGAAACAACAACAACCAAACCCAAATTCAATCACTCCAGTTTTTTTTAGACAACAGAAAGATCATTAAGCGATAATAAAAGATAGTTATAATATAAATGCACAGCACAACTACAATAATCGTTGAGAGAATTATTTCTCTATGTAAGAGTGAAAATAACATCACTGATTTATTGCTGTTGTACATAAAGCATAGGAAGTCCTGGGGATCATGAGGAAAATTAGGTTTCCATGCCCTATTCAATGATTTTGGTGGCTTTGTGCTACCTTTCCTAGGTCAGGGGGTGGAAGGAGGGATGGAAGGAGCAAACGAGAACTTGTGTGCTGCAGGGAGGCTTCAGGTATTGCAGGACTTCCTTTTTCCTGTTATTTTATGAGCCTTACTAACACATATTACTGATTGCAGCATACCAGGCTTCACCTTAAAACCCCCCTTAGAAAGAACATGGTATTCTTTCCTCACGCATCATTGTCATACAATGAATTTCACTGCAATTTACCTATTCAGACAAGAAGTCTCTGACAAATGACCAATTTAACATTTCCTAGAACACATCTAGCTGATAACTTTTAGCTGGATATGCCCCTAACTTGAGGCACAGCGCATTAGCTACTCTGGAGAATGGCTGCCTTGCAGTCCTCTTCTCAGACATCACATTAATTTTCAAAGCACCAAACTTCGCTCCTTCCTACTTTTCAAATCACTTAGAGATTAAAAGTGAAGAAAGGGAAATAATCACCTCAGAATGAGACAGCCAGAGATAGATTTATCTGCCAAAGCTGTGTTTAGGTTATTATTATGTGACCAATGCCCACTATACCTAAGCCCTGGTGCCCCATTCCGTGGGGCGGGTGTGTGCACTTGGCACTGGTATTGGGGTCGGTGCATTAAAATGGCCCGATCTGCAGAGGGTCTGCGTTAAAATATTAAGTTTCAATTGTACTTTGTTGTGCCATTGCTCAGTAGAGGGTCCCTGAAGAACCTACCTGTCTCCATAAGGATGAGTGAAGTATCAGGAAAAAGGGAGTGGGTCACCCCAGGGCCGGGTCACCCCAGGAGCGGCTGAGGAGATGTTTACTCCTGGCCTGCTATTGAGAACATGCTAGCATTTTTTTTTTATTTTTATTTTTTTCTTTTTCGCTGTTGCAACAATAGCATAATTGGCTTGGTAGGCCATATGTGAGTCCAGCTTCCATGAAAATGTTCAACCAAAATCCAGGGGAGGATGTCCAGTTTGTTAAAGGTTTTGTGGATTTGTTATTCTTATCAATACTATCTTTTACATAAAGCTTGCTGTTATGCTTCTAATTTCATATTTAATATCTTATATACCATTAAACTAGCAATTACAAAAGCTCACTTTATCTCCATCACTCTCTTTTCATAACACTTGTGTTGCTGATTAAAAGGTTATCTGTGCACTCTTCTGCTCAGCCCTCTGAACTGGTGTCAGGCGTGATGCACATGTAAGCTATGTAATTTTGTGTAAAATGGGAGTAAGCCACAGTGCTGGTTTTCAGTCAGATTCCTAGTAGGCACAGTACACACAGTATGGCCTGGATCCTGTTCCACAGCATCCATCACATAAGCCTAAGCTCGTACTCATTTTATTTTTGGTGTCCTCTCTAGAGGTTAAGTCATCTCAATGCTTACTGGGGAGCCCTTCCTGACTGGGAAGGTCAGCCTGGCATTACTTTAAGTGGCCATCCTTAAAATTCCTGTGTTAAGTCACAAGAAATGTAAGTAGGAAAGCGAAACCTTGTCAAGCTTACTGAAGCTACTGTGATTTATTAGTTTGTCCCCTGAAATAAAAGTTTTAAGTTGATCGTACTATTCAATAACAGACCAAGTGACATAATCTGTCTCAAATTTCCCCAAGTGGCAGTCAGAGCAGGACCTTCCAAAGACCCTGTGTACGTGCTGTCTCCTGAGTGCTGGTGGAGAACAGCTTTGGACCAATGTTTTCTGGTCTCAGAAAGACTTGCAAGGGAATACCTGTCTACATAGGACGACCCAGTGCATGGCTTTCTGGTGAGGTACCTTTGTGTGGTAAATTAAGTAGCTCAGTAAATACTAAGTAGCTTTGATATAAAGGAAAAGGAGGGGGTTTTGCCAGTAAAGAAAAAATAATTTTTTCTTGTAAACTGAGTCTATCTTATTCTAGGGTTATCTGTAAACAGACCTTAATTTGGTGTTACTTTTACTTGAGTATTTTATTTTATTTTATTTTAGCCTATGGAAGGAGTGCAGGGCTTATTACATATTGTGTTCATGATTTGCAATCTGGCATTTGCTTTGTGAACATAACTAAGAAATACTTCTGTTCTTTGACTGGATGAGTCCCTAATTAGAAGTTTTCAGGAAATACTTGTGGACACTTCATGTGTGTTGCATATTCATTAGAGTCTGTGCATGAGTATTAAGTTATTCTTACCTACAAATGGTTCAGAAATAACATTGCTTGACTATTCCCTTAAAGATAAAGTTCATCAAATGGTATATGGATTCACTTATTCACCAGGTATTTACATACATTTGTCAAAATAGATGAAAAAATGTACTAGAGATGCCACTTACACATGTATATTTCAGGTCTAAGTCCCAGTTGATGGGTTGATTTCAGTGTGTTCTTTGCAACATTGCTAAGCATTCTAGTAAACTCACTTTCAGAGCTGTTTCCTAAAATTCAGCTGTCCCTTTTCTGTTTTTATTTCATTATTTTTCATGTACCACAGTAATAATTATTATTCTTGGTGTTAACGTTCTTTGACTATTTTGTGGGTTGTTGTCATGCTTTTGCTTATTAATTGCTTTATTTAATCTTTTTTGGTGAATTGCATGCTGTGGTTCTTTAATATTTTTTTTTAATTTTATTTTTTTTTTTGTTAAACTCCATTTTGTAACTTTCTTTCTGGAAATGTATTGTTCTAAAATGAAAACAGGATTTCACCATGGCATTTTCATATCCTTGCTTTCTCTCTTCTGCAGCTTAAAAGATGTCTAAAGCACCTTTTGTTTTTTCTGCTATATCATTAATTCATGTCTGCATATATTATTCCTTTCTACCTTTCAATATCACATCTTGGATTTTCATCTTTCGGTTGTTTTCCTCTCCTGGTTTGTTTGCATTCTTTGATGATCTTCCTTTAATTATTTTCTGAAAATTTTAATCTTGGGTACCCTTTGTGTTGTCTCTTTACTCTTGTGGTGTTCAGAATTTTTAATTTAGTATCACCTGTGAATTGCATTAGTGCACTGAGAGGTTTATGTTTGTTATATAATGCTGTTATGAAAGGTTTGTACTTTCGGTGACTAGTGGATTTAAGTTTTGCTTGAAACTGTATTTCAGTGGAGTCACCGTAGCTGGACTCTGGCAGCTGTAATATAACACCCTACCCTGACCATAAAAGTCTAGTAATGAACCTAGCTGGTGTACAGTTTCAGCTTGAGAGTTTACCTTTTGCAGGGACGTAAAGCATGGAAAGAGTCACTGTTGGCAGATTAAGGAATACAGATGAATGACCATGCCAAGTGGATTTCAACAGGAAGTCTCTGAGACTGGCAATTGCACCTGAACTGGTTGTTACTCCCTTTAGCTGATCTCATTAAAGACTCGGAAGTTCCTAGTTTCATAACGGGAGCTGGATTACAGAAGAAAAGAATAGAGACAGGTTTGATAAAGATTTGGCCAAGCAGGTAGACAAACCCAGTTATTCCATGTCTGTGGCCATGGTGGTGGCATCACATTTTCAGGCTAGTAAAACCCATGTCCTGGGCTTGCTGCATAATGGATGTAGGTCTTCAAACCCTTCGCCTGAACCTTCTTCATGCTTGCTGCATGATGGATATAGGTCTTCAAACCGTTCACCGGAACCTCCAGACCAAGGTGACAGAACTCAACTGCACTTGGTTTGAAGCTCTCCCATCATATCGAGGACCATCTGCATTTGCCATTGCTTCCCTGCATTTTTTTGGCTGTTGTTACTCATAAACTGGTAACAATTTCAGGACGATTTATTGAACACTCAAAGTTGTCCTCACCTCTTGCAGAAGGATACTGCAGGATCAGTGCAACGAAAATTATCTCTAAACGGTGATGTCCATTGGAGAGAGATGGACACGATGGACACGATGGACACGAGCTCAGGAAATACTTATGGAATTAAAAAAACAACAAGCTTTCTGGTATATCTCAATCACAGCTGGATTCCTCTGTGAATGATAATGATGACAGAAACTGTAATTTTCTCATGGGGTTTGGGTCCTGAATGGGAAGTAGAAATACGGAATTTTGAAATCTGCTTTTTTGGTTGATGAATTCTGTTTTACATTTATTTATTTGGGAAGAGTGTTAAAGATTGGCCACTAAAGATGTTGTGGTACAATACAATGTTAGTCATGAGAAACTAAATCAGCTTAAATGTCAAAAGCTGAATGTCATATAGCAGTTTTCAGGATATTTTTTTTTAATATTGGTTTATTACCAGTAAATCTATTTTATTTAAAAACCCTAAAAATATCTGTCCTGTCATTGAAAACCAAAATGGTGAAGGTTAAGACAGTTTAAGGCTTCCACTGAAAAAAGCAAAACCAGTGAAAACATGGCTCAGCATAGTGCTCTCCATGTGAACAGAGAAATAAAGCAATAAAAATGGTTCCTTATTATAAATTCTTAACACTGTATTTAAGCTAATTCCATTTGATACTGCCTAGCTAAGAAAGTATTTTTGAGACTGTCAGACTTGAAGACGTGAGTGAAGTCATACTGACAGTGATTTGAAATTTCCACTCTGGCATTTCGAATTTGATTAAAGGTTTGAGCTTTTAAAGCTAAAGTGCATGTTTTATATAACACAGTAGGGGCCCTATTGTCAAACGGTCTGAGGAACTGTGAATCGACAGCTATCATTGAAATAGCACAAATCCACTAGCAAGATCTCCTAAAAGACTATGGGGGTGTTATTATAGCACCTAGTGGAGTATATTACTTATTCTGCAGACATTTTTCTTACAGCTGTCAGTTGCTTTGTAACAAAAGCTCTGGCTAAAGGAAGCACACCTAGTTTCTCTAGGGCATGTGAGTCCTGGTCAAAGGAAGTTCTTCAGCATTTCTTGGGCACATTAACAGCGGAGGCAAATTTATACAGTCGTCATATCTCAGGAACTTTCGCACAGTGTTTTTTAGTACATGTGTGATATCAAATACTGGTACAGGAATACAATCTTCATGATGGGACTGTTATTGCAGTATTGGGTGTAGCATCCCCATTTAGTATTGCTGAGGGGGCACAGGTTTCAGTCTTATGGAAAAAAGGGTGTTAGGGAAGGGGGGAAAAGATGTCTAAATGCCCCAGGCTTCCCCATGTTCTGATCAGACAGGTTGAAGTCTAGAAAGCATAATAAAGTTCTCGCTGTGGTCAGTTATTTCACTCAATTTGAAAAGGGGTGAAACAGAGCAATGTAGTGAAGCATTATTTTCTCAGTCTGTTATTCGGCCCATACAAGAAAGTGGAAAATGAGTGAGTATTTGACCCGTTTCCTTCTCTTTCAGATAAGGCCAAAACAAATAACAAACTGACACACACAAGATGAGGCTGGCTCAGTAATGCGTGGGTATTTGGGTACCTCCTCCATGCTGGCACCCCTGTTTACAGTTCCTTGTCTTCTGAAGGAAGTTAAGAAGCGCAGTTAGCATGACAAGCACATCTCATGCCCAGCAAACAAAATGATTCACAAAGCAATCTTTTCATGGGTTTTCTTTGTCTTTGCTTTCTAACCCTCTTCAGTAGTCTTGGTAATTAGGAAATATTTCCTGCTTTGTCAGTTCAGATTTATTTGCTCTCTGCTAGTATCCCCCACATGGCTGGAATACAAATAATTTGCTGGAAAAAATGAGAAGTGATGAAGAGGAGGGTGATTAATGACCTAACATTTTATTTTACCAGATAAAACAAGAGGGGTTTCACTCAGTTTGCCTCCAGATAGTGTTTTATATTCATTTTGCAACACAGTTAGAACTCAATTGTATCAAAAGTGAAAATTCATAAACCTACAGCAGTTTGTGAAATGTGAATGATTGATTGCATACAACCAGAAAACTCTTGAAAAGATAAACTAATTCTGTGATGAACAACACAATTCATACTCAATTAATTATACAGTACATTTTGTTTCAAAATATTAAATGCCTAGAACAGGCTTCTGCCTGAAAGCATCTGGGCTTTGTAACAAGACAAAAGTCTTGGGTTCAATCAGCTGTCTGTATGAGAGTTTAGAATGACTTATGTCTGAATTAGAGAGGTTTAGGGCAGTGATTTCCTGGCAGGAAATTAATAATGAGCTAAATTAGAACATGCCTAGAGATGATTTAAACAACTTAGCTAGCATTGTCTGTGACAGGCTGTCATTTTTTTTCCCCAGTTCTACTATTGTCTGGTAAATAACTGAAATCATTAAAATGTTGGTAGTGCACTGTGACTCATCTTGCAAAACCAGACTCATTCATACCATCTTTCAAGCAAATTTTTATGGAAAAGCAAAAAAATCCAAAAGGAAGTAGAGTCATATGTGAACAGAAGATGGGAGATGGGTAGCTGAAGAGTGTGTTCTTGCGTCTTGTGGTTGAGCGTGGCAACACACAGCCCTGGTGCTTGTGCTTCTGACTGAGACAGCTTTTAGTGTTGCTTTGCATTTTGTCAAATAAATCCTAAGATCAGAGTGGATTCAAATCCTCTTCACACTGCAAAGGGTGAGAAGACTGAACCAGAGGGAAACAGCTAACATCTCTGGCTCCTTCAAAAATAGCATTGTACTCAATCACCTTTTATTCCCTTTTTAAATCAGTGTACATCAAAGAGAATTAAAAAAGGAACAGAGCTGGAGAGAGGGCCTTAAGGTTCAACATCCAGGTGTTTGAGCTGGTGGTAACAACAAGCACTTTCCTGAAGCAAATTCTCAGGAAGTTCTATCTGCCTGGTCAGGCTGTGTCATGCGAAGATAAATTATTTCTGACCTTTTTACTATTTCAAGGTAAAGCAAAACCAAAATCATTTATCTTACTGTCCAATTCTTAAAAATTAATATCAATTCTACAGCATTGGGGAATGAATCAAAGAAGGCATGAGTAGTTAAATGATGGCCAATGACATTAAACTGCCTGCTGTGCGCTGGGAGATCTTGTTCAATAAAAGTGACGAAACAAAACAAGCTCTTATTATTCAAGTGGCTCCTGAAAATGCAGGGCTCATTATATGATTCACAGTCATTTCTGAAAAAAAACCCCAACCAACCCAAAACCAAAATGAAAACCAAAACCCTCACTATCAGCAATTTCACCGGGGAGGTAGAAAGAAAAGGGAGATTATTCATATCAACTTCACAGTGGAACAAGAGCTGTACAGCCTTGCCTTGGAAGTTCCTAAGACAATAAAATGTCCCATTTTCTGTTCCCAAAGATTGAGTGAGCTTCTAACTGGAGCAGCTTCACATAACGTGGGGTCTTCAGAAGTACTGCCACATTCCCTTGCCCTGCTGTGTCCTTGGAGGTGTTGGGAGTAGAAATAACTCCCTGGAGAAAACCAGAACTGTGGCAGCATGCAAGAGCATGCCCAGAGAAGAAAGGTTCCTTACAGCCTCTGCTTGGCCGGTTGTGCTCACAACCCGTTTACTTTAGAATTGAGTTTAAATCCTGTGCTGCGTAGTTTTTCTACATGAATGAATCCCATAGGACTTAAACAGAAAAACTTTTGCATCCCAGAGGAATACACAAAATACTATAATACTAGTCACTTCCCTCCAAGAAAAATATACTGGCTAAATACTTATCAGCACCTTGCAAAAACTAGTTTTGCTTTCGGGGTATTCCAGTGGAACATCTTCCCCTGAAACATCCTAACAAGCAGAGTTCCATTAACTTCGGTGAAGTTTGATCAAAATAGATCATGTGCAATGTGAATTTTCAGACTTATTTACAGCGGCTTAGATTGTACGAGCTAATTTTCCAAGCATCAGCATCTTTCAAAGGATGAGAAATACAAGTATGTATTGGGCAAAAGTTACAAGAAGGAGACAAAACAACATTTCAATATTACTATTGTTTTCTTTGTGGTCCAGACTTCTATTTAGTGGTATAATGAATGGACAGTTCTTTCATGGACAACTAACAGAACAGTAGATAAAAGTAATGGATCTGTAAACATTGAAGTTCTCCTATTTGAAAATTGAGGTGGAAATTGTAATGGAAAATTAGAGACAGAACCAAAGTATTGGAGTGTTTACACTGTCTAGTTTACTGATGTTCAGTTATATCTTAATGGGCTTGTTGCACTTAGGGTATTATTTACAGGCACTGTAAGTTAAGTGAGGTTACTTAAAATACGACTGCCTATTCTGCAGGATGTCTAGAAATACAAATAAAATAAGTAAATGCTACTTGTTTATTTTTTTCTCTTCTTACATTAATGCAGAGCTGTTTTGATACTTAATCTTTCTGAAACATTTGCTTTATCTTAGCAGATAATTAAAAGTATCTCTACTCAGTTTTGTTTTTCTTTGTGGGAGAAAACAACAATAAATATTGCTTATGAAGTGCTCCGAAATCAGGAAGTAGCACAGCAGTTTTATGGTGAATACGACAACTAGTAGATCCAAAGCTCCAAAACAATTTGCTGTTATGTTCCTGCCTCTTTTTAAAGGGTAAGGAAACTAAGTGCATACACCACATCATATTGGAACAACGGAACGCAGAGCAACATTGAGATTAAGGGCCACTCTTGTGTGTGAAGTGGATCCAGTAGGTTTTGGATACTATCTTTGTTGCATCCTCTGGTGCTGAAAGCTAACAGTAGTTCAGCTCTGGGTTTTCATAAATGTACCATACTGGGTGGTTCCATCAAGACAGTGTTTCAGACAATAGAAGTCTAAAAGGAAGTGAGATGTAACTGTAGCAATTTCATAATCCTCCAGAAATCACACATTACCATTTACAACTTTCCCAATTTCCAAGTACATTTGATATGGGATAAAAAGTCACATTAGAAAGCAATTAATTCAACAGGTTGTTAGAACATGGGCATATCTACTAACAAGGAAATTCTTAAAAATTTCAAGACACAAAGGAATGACAGGGGAAGAGTTCAGGCATCATCTACAAAAAGTAGTTTGATACTATGAAATTTGAAAGAAGCTAATAAATGTTCTGGGTAATTTCAGAGTCATGTTTACATGTAGAAGTGTGATAGAATTCAGCTGGACCTGGTCTCATTAGCTTTAGCTCCCTTTATTTTTTGACCTAAGCGAAGTTTGGCAGAGTGTGATAGCTTTCTAAATTTCTAGTCAATTCTTGGCTTTCTGCTAAACAACCATTTTCCATTAATGAACATTTTCTACTTAGTTGCTTTATCTTAATATAAAGATTTCTTCTTCATGTTGGCTGTTTGTTTTCAATGTTTGTTTGGTATTAAAAAAAAAAACAACAACAAACAGGAAGCTTATTTCTTTCTCTTCTACTACTTAATTATAAAGATTTCTTCTTCATGTTGGCTGTTTGTTTTCAATGTTTGTTTGGTATTAAAAAAAAAACAAAACCAACAAACAGGAAGCTTATTTCTTTCTCTTCTACTACTTAATTATATAGGCAAATTAAAGAAGGCATTTAAGAGCTGAAACTCCAATAACATTTAGATTGTTACAGAAATTCTGAAATTACAAAAGTTTAATAGGATTCATTGTTCCCCAAATAATTCTGTTTTTTTGTTCCCCAACTAAAGTAATTCATCTTTAACGATTATGTATAAAAAACTATCCCAGTCATAGTAATTCAGTTTACATGAAACAATATAATTTTTCACCTTAAGGTCTCAATTTCAAATTGCTGCAATCTTGCTGTCAGAGTTCTATGATTTTAACAGACTGGCATGTGATTTACATCGTGGGTACTAGCTTGGATGTGCACATGGTCAGGGCATGTCAGTGACCGCTCGGACATCGGTCATGCCCCCAGTCCTGCCCTACCTGTTTGTGGCTGTTTCTGTCCCCTTTCATAAGTGCTGTAATCTTTCCTATTTAGGGCAATGTGCACTTTTATTAGAAGGCTGTTTTTCAATTACGTTCCAAATACTGCCATAGATTGAAAACACGGATTAGCTAGACAAATGATTCAAAGCTAATTAGTTAAAAATAGATTCTCTTTTTCCAAATACTCCTTTAGTCCCCTTCAGCTATTTAGCACTTTATAATGAGCAGAATTACACAAGTGGGCCACCTTTTAAATACATTTTCTCCTTAAAAATCAATAAAGACCTTTTTAAAAAATTCAATAGTCAACACCCATGACTTATACAGGTGACTAATTCAATACAATCAACTTATCAAGTGATTTCAATTCTACAAGTGAACGCAAATTGTCGCTGTTTACTAGAGCACTTCTATTAAAAGTTCATCCATGAAAATTACAGACTGTCATTATAATTTTTATTTTTGCTTATGTAAACCTTTCAGAGAATGCTTTCTGCATTTACTAGAACAGGCCCAGTTGGAATACAAATTACTTTTGAAAACAAAATAAATCATTCCCAAAGCAAATCTTAAGCAGAAACATAAATTTCAGTTGATACAGCAGCATGGCTACAAGAACATCAGCTGTGTAACAAGATACATACAGAACTTGTTTGCAAGCCAAGCAATACTATATAAACTTAGCAAGCAATGATCCATTAAATGAGCCCTCCTTTCATGATTTCAAGCATGGGTTAGGAGCAACACTATAGACTTGATTCAATTATCCAGACAGTAAGAAAGCAATAGGATTAAACCAGAAAATAACATTGAGGTTAGGGTGAAGCAAAGGCAGGATATCTCAGAGATAAGTGGTCCTTGAACTTAAATTTAGGTTTTTGAGACTGGTTTGAGGAAGTTTAGACCTGGTATGTTGTATGAGTGTCATCAGTGGTAGACAGAGGGGACGACAGAAGCTATTAGCAAGCGATGATGAGGTCCTGGTCCCAGCAAGGTCACGCAGTGTAATTTTTGCAAGAGACTGCTATGGAACCAATATTTAATTGTGAGCATTGAAATCAGATGGTAGGGTGCTTGGAATGGGGGGATGGGCTTGAATTTTTGGTAGAAACTGTAATAACAGCACAAGCAAACAATGTCGTTCCTGTTTCTAGTAGAACTATGCGGGCAGAAACTATTGCCTTTGAATTCGCAGGAAGCGTACTGCTATGTCTTTCCATTTCCCCTCATGATCCTAAGAAAAAGGTTCTGAAATCTGCAAAGTAACTAAGCCCTGTTTTTCGTAGTGGAGAGTTTGATTTTCTAAACACTCAGGTTTATTAAATGCAATACATCACTATGTCCTATTATCTTACATACAGAACATCTGATTATTATTGGAATAACTCAAGTTTTTCCAATTCTTTTCTTTATCCTCTGTTAATATGTAATTTAGAGTTGAAGACCTTTAAAGTTCTCTTAATAAATTATAACATAATATGCTGAAATAGAAGGAAAATCAAAGTTTCCATATAATTAAAGGAAAACTTTTTGCATAAGATTTACACAGATGACACAACTTTCCAATAAATATGGGTATAACAGATCTGGGAAGTACAATATTTTTTGCCACTTAATAGTATTTAGTTTTCTTCTTGAAAGTGTCTGAAAAATACCACAGGATTGCAATCAGATTACAGTTTTCAAATTGTCATGAAGATAGATTAGATTTGTTGTACCATTCACTATTCTCATTACAATTATCATCACAAGAATGAATTCATAATATGTCATTTCCTATTCATTAGAGACATTGTCATTGTAGAATGTGAAATGAGCATTAAAATGCCTCACACATCCCACACAACATGACAGTACTGTAAATCAGACCATTTTGACCTTTTCAATGTTCAGTTATTTGATATGTTGGTCAGTCCTATTCCCTGTTTATTTGCAATTCGTTGAATGTGCTATTGGAAAACCTTTGCCTTCATTTGCAGTATTAAGCTTACAATAGGCCTAAAGTGGAATTAGGATGTCAGGAGTTGGCAGACCATATATTAAAGTCTTTATCAAGTCATGTGTTCCCCTTAGCATATATATATTTGAAAATATTGAACAAGAGACAGAATGCTAGGCTGGAAAGGACAGAGACTTAAAAGTAACTTGCAAGAAAGAACTTTGAAATACGGCAAATTCCTGGAAAAGCCCATGCTGACCCTTACCTTTAAAAAAAATTGATCACATTCACCTTACAAAACTAATAAGACCATAAAAGAGAAAATAGTCACAATGGTATAAAGAATAGCCACTGCATAAAAAAGTACGTTCATCTACTCTGTTAGATTTTGGTGACTATCTTATCACACAAAGGAAACGCATTCTCATTAACTAATACAAGATATTAACACAAAACTTCCCCTATATTTTCTCCTCCCTTTCCTTCCTGCCCCAAATAAAGCCACACTTTTTCATCTGTAATGTTAGCAACAAAACAGCTTTTCCAGGTGTACTGCAAGGAGAATTTTGGTTTAAGAAAGTTGGTATGCGACATCATTTCTCTTCTTTCGTTGGCACATTCATTACATTGGTATGATCTGTAATGAAGATGACTAGCCAGTGGTGGGAGTAGTGTAGCAGATGATTACGTATTTGTTCCTCCACGTTTGGGAAATATTAGTTAAATATTAAAATTACTATTTTTAATATGGTGTGATATAGTAACTGAATAAATGTCAAACACTCTCTACTGCTTAGCCAAAATTTCCAAAAGCAATAAGAAATTTGGGGGTTTGCCTGGAAGGGGAAGTTATTTTCAAGAATTAATTGGTTCAGCCTTTCTAAAAATCTCACTTAGCATATCTAAGCTTATGCACCTTATTTTTTTTCATACCTATGTTATCTATATTAAATCTTAGGTCTATTAAAACTATTTCAATACTTTTGATTTCAAAAGATGAAAAAAAAAGTATTGAAACTATAAAAATAAAAACAGGATTAGAAGAAAGGTACCCTTGCCTTGATGAAGGTTGAGAAATTGAAGGTTTAAGCTAGTGAGCAGTGAAAGAGGAAAAAAGAAAAGACATAGTTGCATGAAATAGACATTGGTGAAAAGCTTGATAGATTTTTGGCCTGTAGAGAAGCTCTTTCAGTAGAGCATTACTCATTCACCTAAATAGGATTAAGAAAAATATCAGAAGATTTGTACAATTACAGGCCAAATATGTGGAATTATGAATATGTGGACAAAATATGTGGACAAAATATTCCACAAATATGTGGAAATATGAATACTAAAAGGAATCGGACAATCATTAAAAAGGTTTTCATTAAATACAGTCTTATACATGAAAATGTATTGGTAAAGCAGGCAAACGAATCGAAATTTTTGAATTTTACATGAAATTAAAATCCTATGAAATATACACCATTGGTCACTTTGCCTACTTGAAAACCTTCCCCCTGCTTGGCTTTGTTGCAGGAATATAAAAGCTGTTTTAGAAGAACTATCTTTGCCTCTCCTACCTGCCAAAAGGATTCAGTTCTGGGAGACATGTTTTGAACAGCTCTACTGTTGTTTTGGTCTTTCTAACAAATAACTAGTTTTGAATTCACAGAGACTACATGTGACTTGCATTGGTATGTTGACATGTATAATGTTTGCTCAACTAACCTCTAATTTTGGCTGCAAAACTTGAAAGCAGTAAAGGAAATTAAAGACTGTGAGCAGAAAAATATGAAATTTCTGGGTTACTGAGTCTTCTCTAGCTTTGTGTTTCAACTGGATGTTAAAAGCATTTGAAATAAAGAGCAAAATGTCTCCAGATCAACATATCTAATATCACGATATGGAAAACATGTCTCATATCTTTTTTGATAGTTTTGAAATGAGTCTCAGTAAAGGAATTTTAGATACTTTCTGTCTTTTTCAGGAACTATGTTAATTTTTTCTATTTTTCCCTTTTCACTGTTAAGCATTCAGACTGCTACAGGGTTTGTACTTCTGAAATTTTCCCTATACCTTCAGCAAAGGAATCTTCTGCTCCTGCATAGTTTGACTTAGCATTTTTTTGCTTTTCTCTTTGTTCTTCAAGAATCTGGGACAACTTCCTGGGATTTACTCTGGCTGCAGGAAACATGAAAATGTAAAGTGCCAAGCTTCCATTTGCCTTTCTAAACTTGTTTCTGACCATAATTTTTTTTCATACTCTCATACTCATACAACTATTTTTCTTTCTCACTTGAAATCGCTTTTTATGTATTAATACATTAAAACTCTATCACTCAGGTTCACTCTGACCAATTCATAGCTAGCAAAGGGCGAATTCAAAGGGAGGATATTAAGAATAGCAGATAGGCTGGCTCCTTTATAGGGAAAGTTTAATGCTTTTGGAGCTAGGAAGCTCTTAAAACTATGCAGTGTTAAAGTACTTTTAATATACTTGAATATGATCTGAATTAAGTCCACCTGCCTTTCTGTATACTTACATTTGTTGCAGCAAGCTTGTAGCACCTAGGAAGTTGGCATTTTCCTCAACAATAGATAAAAGAAAATATTTAGCTTCTAGTTTCCCTCTTCCTCATGGTGATTTCAAAACAACCTCTGGTTATGTTTTACTTTCTCCTCCTTTGCTGAGTTCTGGCTTTTGGTTTTGGTTGGTTTTTTTTTTTTCGTTTGTTTGTTTGTTTGTTTTCCAGAAGCTGATTTTGAGAGGAAGGTGGGGGGAAACATGGAAAAAAACCCCAAACCTGGTTTAGAGAATTTCCATTTTGACTATAGAAGCAGTTGTTTGGTCTATACAATGTTGCTCTAGTGGAAACAAGTGATTCTTGGTAACATTAAATTTGCCCAGAAATGCAAAACCTTATGAGTTAAGGTGTTATTGTTTGTAATTGCCCTGGCTGTTGGGTGGTGATAAAAGTCTCTGTGGCAAAAGCAATGAGTGAGATGATTATGACAGCTCAAGGTTTGGCTTCTCAATTTATCACACAGAATAGTCTTGTTTTTCAAAGGTAGAAAGCAATAATTAACTTAAGATCCATTTCCTCCTATTGACTGTTAATGTTATAATAGAAAGTGAGAAGCTGATACAAAATATCCCCTGGGTGTATGACATTTCATAATTTCTCTACAAGTAGGGCCCTGATCTTACAAATGGTTATGGCTCACATTTTCCACAATTTTTATTTTTATCCTTTCCGTCTTGGAAAGACATCTTGGAGGTTCTCACTGTTTTCACCTCTGTTAGGAAGAGAGACAATGCACATAGAGAATGAGCTAAGGCTGAAAACTGTAGAAGTTTATTAAAGCTGACATATTGAGATCCTTTTCTCACCTAGTCAACATTCTTGGTAGTTTTACCACATGAACACCAGAACATAGTAGTTTGGGTTGGAAGCAACCTTCAAAGATAACCTAGTCCAGCCCCCAAAGTCACATGCCAAGCACCCAAAGGCACTGTGTTACATCCAAGTGTGGAGCAGAGGGCTGAAGAGGCCCTTCTTGAGGCCAATTATTTGTTATGATGTACTGTATTATAATCAGCTTTTTACTGTGTCATCTAACAATTTATAAAAGTGTTTTCTTACATGAATTATTTCACTGTTATTGGCATGCAGGGCCTAATAATTAATTGTCCTAAAGAAATTCATTTCTCACCAACATGTCATTGTTTTCTGCCGTGGCTTTAGAACAAAGCTGATGTGCTGTAAATCATTCTCATTCTGCATATTGCTCACATCCTTAATTACAGCTATTTGAAGACCAATAACTCTCTTGCAAGAAAAAAAAGAAAGCTAAAAACTTTCACTTTACACAAGTTCAAATTAGACTAAAAAAGAAACCTTTCATATAGTTTAGCTTCAGCTGTACAATTTGTAAACATTGGTTGTAAATTACCTAATCAGACAGTTTTCAATTAGAATGATGCACTAAGTTCATTGTACAGAAATTGCACACATGGGCTCACTCACTGGGCAATTGATTAAATCGCTGTTCTTAACACCAGCCCTTCCATTTTGTGGATACAGAACATGAATCAATCCTACTGGAGTAATCTGTCTCAAAGATAAAAACACCTTACAGATAAATAGATCTGTTCAGAATATTTGTAAGAGATCAAAATAAGCAAATTCTGGTTTTGATCCAATTGAGACCCTACATTTGCCTTCTGAGAATTGTATATGGCCTCCACTATAGCAGTAACTGTGGCAAATTCAAATGAAACCTCTTTGGTTCTGAAGTACAGGAGAACTCAAAAAATGAAACTAAAATGCCTTTTATTCAAAGTGGTTGTTCTTGTAGTTCCAAGAGTACAATTCAGGAGTCAATTCTGGTGGCAGGGCCATTGTGTTAAGTAATAGAGGAGATAGTGCATTATTCTAGCCTATATTCTATAGTCTATGCCATCTTGTGTTGGTTCCCCAGTGGAAGTAGTTTACTATTTATCTTGCTTATCACTGTGTACTTAAAGTATTATCCTAAACCAAGTTGGTGCTCTCTGTAATCCAATTGGTCCTGATCTTCTGTAGCCTTGAAAGAAAGGAGTGTATATTGACATTTTAGATTATTCTGTGTTACTGTATTAAAAGTCAAAGGGAGGGATCTTTCATTTTGTTGAGTGATGAGATTAGTATCTTGTCCCTGGTTCCAAAGTCACAGTTTAGCAGAGGAAAATTCTCTGTGCTTCTCCTGCACCAGTTGTCCTTCTGTTACAGTTTTGAGAAGGATAACTCAAAGGCTGGACCAGTGATGAATTTTCAAGGCTCTGGATTTGAATGTGGTCAATACAAAAAGTAACTGAAATGGTTGTTCACTCCTGCAAGAAATTTGTACCTTAGAATGGATGAAGTAAGATTACTGCTGAATGGGGCAAACTGCTAATGCTTGTAACAACAGGGACACAGTGATTGTCAGGCACACAAGTGTTATTCAGCTATAAGGAGTATTACCTGCATAGAAACTTACTGGCATTCATCTTGTTAGCATTAGAAAAAGAGAATTTAGAAGGATCCATTTCATTATATTAAAAGATCACTATAATAGCAAACCCATTTATTTTTAAAGGATGACAAGGAAAAGTAGAAAAAAACCCCCGAAATCTTGAAAACAGCTTTGTTTTACATCAAGCTATGGAAGTGTTGGGTCCCTAGATAAGAAATAGAGATGAATCTGAAACATATTAAACACCTCCAAGGAAGAAGTTTCATCTTGATAACATCAGAGAAGCTACTCTAAATGATACTGTTTGTAGTGGGAGGCTACTCAGCCATGTACGAGAGATGCAGGCAAAGAGGTGATGGAGCAGAAGGAAACTTTTTAAGCAAGGAGGCAGGGGATTCAGAAATGAATGACTCTGAAACACAGGTTTATCAGAATAATTTTGTTTGAGTTTTAGTATGCCTTCTCCATTCTTTAGGTCTTTCCCTGAACGGTTGTACTGCTGAGAGTGCTGCATTCCTATTGCAAGCCATGATGAAAGGGCAGATGATCAAACTGAGGAGGTGACAAGTCATTACCCTTATTCTGGAAGAGAATTCTTTTCAAAAGTGACAGTTTTAGTATACACAAAGATGCAGAAAGATTTTTTTTCCTACTTAAACAATGTTTCCTTCTTAAATGGTGACATATTTCTACGATTCAAAGAATAAAGAGATACCTACCTGCCAAAAACAAATCATAGCTGCTGTCAGAGGCTTCTCCTTCAGATGCCTTCATATAAAGTACATTCGGCACTCGAAAGGATGACACGGCATGAACCTTCGATGTGCATCAAATTGCACTGGAGCAGAAAGGCCTTGTGCTGGAAAGGGAATCTGGGGCTATGCTTCATGCATACTTTTCTGTCCATACCTTTGCAAAACGATGACCTGAGGACATACATTTTTATACCTACAGTGTCAATGTACACTATTTAAACAAGCCATTTAGATTTAAACGCTAGATTAACATAGAGATTTTATTGCTTGGACTGCTATTCGAGTCTGAAAAAGAAACCGTAAACAGAAGAAACGTTCAATAAACTAGAATGTTTTAAATAGCAAAGACTTTACAAAAATCATATGGAACCACTTTCTTTTTGATGTCAGTAACATTTGTTGCAAAAAGCTGCAGCACTTCCAACACCTCACTTGAAGATAATCTCCTTTAGTTTAATGTGCTTCCTCATACATGCAGTTGAGGGTAATCAGAGAAAACTGGCATTTTCTTTGCCTTCTCTGACTTTCTGTCTCCCACCTCTACTGCCCTCTCAGACATAGGCTTAGGTATGGCAGAGGGCATTTTCAAGACTGTCTTGTCTGTCTCAGATTATTCTTATGATGTAAAATAATTTCAATCAATTGTTTCTTCTTGCTGCCTTCTTTTCCTAGAACTGCCAGCCTTTGTTGCAGAGAACCACAACTTTTCAGGCAAATTATATGAAAATTACAGCCAAGAATACTTTTGTATGTCAGGAGAATACACGGGATACTTGGGTGAATGTGCAACTACATACAAAATGGACCTGCAAATTATATGGACAAGTCATTTAGAAAACCAGGCTAAGTATCCAACATATCCTTTTATTTTATTTATAACTTAGAAGCCTTCAGCCAAGCTAGGTTAATTATGTAAATGGTACAACAAGATGATTTTGCTTCTGCTGGTTAATTTTCCTCAATGTTTCAGGTCAGTAAACAGTTTTGGTTTTGCTTTTTTTTTAACTTTAATGCATTAAAATCTTTAATTTAGTTATTATTTCCTGAAGTCTGACAGATACTCTAGAGGGTCTTAACATACTGCACCTGCACTGTTCTTTTTCACTGCTAAATTGCTATATTACAGCACATTGCTAATAAAAGAATTTCTTAGTTCTCCTTGTCCAGTCACAAAATCAGTGGGTCCTGTCTGTTAATTAAAAAATTCTATACTTACAAAGGTTTTCCTTGCATTCTTTAGATATATTTTGCTAAACTAAACTTACATAATTAAAAAAAAAAAGTAACTAAGTTCAGTACCTATCCTTTTGTGTTTTATTCCTAGAATATTTTTGACATGACTATCTTGGGATGAAAATAGTCCCATTTTTTATAAATGTCACGTATTACCAAAACATTAGGGGGCTGAAAAAACAGAAAAAGCTTGTATTGCTGTTTGCTCTTCATTTTTCTTCAAGTGGATCTTCCTCTATAATGGATGCAGAGCTATGAATAGATCTTTCCCATAAGACTTTCAAAACTTAAAAAAAAACAACTGCAAAACCTCATGGAGAAAATGTTGATGGTTGGAGTACGTGCCCTACCTCTCCCCAGAGCATCTTGGCCAGATGCCCTTGTGCAGACTGTCAGCAGTTGTGACAGAGCAGGTTTAACATGAAGTAGAGCAGTGCTGGCTCATTTACAGCAGCCAACTCAATCATCTGAGGACATGCCGATGCAGGTGAGGCAGGTTTTCTCACTGCCTCCTGTCTAGGATGGTACAGATGCTGCTTCTGTCTTTATGTCATACCATTTTAGTGAGGTGTGTCACATGAAATAATACAGCAAGATATATTGGTAACAGCAATTATTTCAGGGAGGGCCCCCTTCTCCTAGGTCATGTTCTGTCGGTTACACAGCCATTATTGCATTAGCAATAGGAAGCCATGTGGTGAATGACTGTGTACTCACCAGTTGCATTTACTAAAAGGTGAGAAGTACAAATAGATACTAAGAAACACCCAAATCTTTCCTTTTCTTTTGCAAGACTCTAAATTTTCTTACCCTGGCTTTGCAATTACGAAGGTAATAATTGCGGACTGCTTTGTCAGCTGGAATATTTAAAAATTTTGATGAAAGCTCATTTAGTGCATCTTCCTGAGTTCAGGTTGCCTGTTCAGAAAAGCATTTCTCCATAGAGAATCTCCACTACTGTTTAGCAGCGTCACTGCTGAATGACAGACTAACGGCAGACTGTTCACTGATCTGTGAACACTGAGCAGTGCAGCCCTGTGAACACCCGTGTGTTTGTAACTGTGAGTATACCTACATACTCCACAATAGGTAGTGGGATAAAAAAGTCCAAGTTAACATGGAATGGGCGCATAAATTAATGAAATTACATTACATGAATGAAAACACTGCTTGGGTCTTTAAGGTGTTCCTAATTTACACTATGTCTGCAGCAAAAAGCCTATTTGAAAATGAGGTGAGGATAGAAGCTTCATTTACAGGAAGCTTTATATACAGATATTTCTAGATGAACGTGAACCTATGCCTGAGTTAATTAATACATACTAGTTAATCATACATTTTGAGCTTGCTGACCATTTCAGGAAGAAGATAAATTATGAGGATGTTCCTGAGGTTACATGATTAAATTGTGGGTGCACATGCATTGAAACAAACATTCCCAAGGCAGTTTTCTAGTGAGCTTTGTGACAATGCATAGGACAACTTGAGAGTGGAAAAATACTGTATTGAATATTTAGGATTCTACACACATATAGTTTACTTTAATTTTGACTCCTAGCTCTACCACACTGAGAAACCAAGTTCATATCAACCCTTATGAAAAATCAGTATGTTCTGTAAATTTTTAACATTACCTAAATGTATACTCGAAGCTTATTGTAGATTTTTTCTAGGGGAAGACAAGTTAACAATAGCTGAAACTTTCTATGTTTAAGCAAAACATTTTTTGATAGTTTTTAGTCTTAATCATTTTGCTAGAGAGTGAACAATATGAACTCTCTCAGGCTTAGAAAAGCAAAACAAACAAAAAGATCCTCCCAGCAGTTTCAAGTTCTGTCCTAAATTTTTGCCCTATAAACCAAGAAGTTTCCAAAAGAGATACATAAAGATGTCCTAAAGATATCCTAAATGTAAGGTCAGATTCTTAACCTAAGCCTAAGGTTCCTTTTTTCCTTCTGTAGGACCATAACAGTAGATAGAGCTCACGATGCTTTCTACGCAGGACAGCTCAATCAGAAGGGATTCAGATAGCTGATCTGGGATTGTGTTTCTGATACACAAATGGCACCCTAAAGTAATCTTGTTATGTGCAGAGTCATATTTGCTTTATCTTTATCTTAGCTTCCTAGCCCCAGGCTGTGAGACAAGCACTTACTCATTGGTGCATTAACTGCTGTGATTCCTCAGGCATACCCTGGACATCTACATACAGCTGGGACGTGGATGATTAGCTATAGAAAAGCTACGTGGCTTGGATTTTTCTCTTACATTGCTGTTATCTGCATAAATCTATCACGAAAGCTGCCTTAGAGCTGGATGCTCCACAGTAGAGGGTCTGTGGCATCAGTTTCAGCCAGCAGACTAACAGCAACTGGAAGTAGCTGAGGGAAGCACCTGCAAGCTGAAGCTCCCAATGAATCTTTGACCGCCCATAGGTTGCTTCTTGCGTCATGCTTAAACAAAGTACGAAAATGAAGTAAGAACAATGGATGCTGAATGCCAGCTAATACCAAAAGGAAGCATGCTCTAACAGATGACACTCAAAAAGCTCTGTCCAGAAAGGATATGACCCGGTGCTTTAAACGGCCTGGAGTACTCTCTTCAAAAGACAGTTTTCTGGTATTGGTGATTAAATGTTGTATTTCTTTGGGACAAAAAGGTGCCTCGGACAAAACTGGATCTGCGACCTGGACCCAATACATCTTTCTTGTCAAATGCTCTTTATAATTTCCCAGCTTGAAAAACTGGGTTTGGTAGAAGTTTCCTAAAGCTCAGTTAAGAACTGTCATAAGAGTGCTGTGATACTTAATCTGGACTGGCAGAGCAGCAGGAATATATCAGTGATTAAAATCACATATCTTTATTTGAAGCTGAGAAAGAAAGTTCTTGAACTTTATTGAAAATCTTTTCCTCCTTATTACCCAAACCATTTGGGATAGCCTTAAAAAACCCCTCAATTTAGATTGCTACTAGACCCTCTTCAAGAATTCTAAGACTGCAGCAGGGAGGTGGAGAGATAGAGTCATCTGTTATAATGAATATGAAGATTTATGAAATTGAATTATAGAAGAAGAAATAAAAATGTTGGGCTTCCTTGTAGGGAAGGATCTATTTCTGCTAATTATACAATCTCTTACAGAACATGGATGCTTACGTTTAAAGAGTTTGTCTAAGAAACTAAGCTAAAACTTTTGTGATAACAGTGCAGGGAGGTGAAGAGATAGAGTCATCTGTTATAATGAATATGAAGATTTATGAAATTGAATTATAGAAGAAGAAATAAAAATGTTGGGCTTCCTTGTAGGGAAGGATCTATTTCTGCTAATTATGCAATCTCTTACAGAACATGGATGCTTACGTTTAAAGAGTTTGTCTAAGAAACTAAGCTAAAACTTTTGTGATAACAGTGTAGGTTTCTACACATAATGTGTGGGCATTTCTATATTTTTCCCTTAATAAATATCATATTAAATCAGATTAATGCTGATTCACTTTATGTCATGGAACCATTCACTTGACAGTTTATTCAAGTCATCATATTTTTAAGCATTTCAGGGAATTTTTTAGTTCTCTGCTTTCAAAATACAAAATACAAAAATGCATTTTTAAGAATCATTGTTCAGAATTGAGACTTTCAGGTTGTGCTTTAGAAGACTTTTGGTCAGCACCTTTCTTATCAAGGGTCAATCAAGGGTCAATCCTCTATTTTTTTCAAGGAACAACATCCGTCTGTCATATTAGTGATAAATTAGAGAATTAAACCCACTAGAGCCCTCTTGATTAGTTGTTACCTACCCATCAGTGAACTGCTGCAGAAACAAAGGCCATGACTGTGTTAATCTGCTATCAAATTATGTCATTCATTTTTGTCATAGCTGCCTGTGTAAAGAGCTGTTGTAATAGAAGAAAATACTCTGTTTATGCAGAATTTTTACAGCTTTGTTTAATTTCTTTATTATGGCCTGTTGATGCATCTTCTTACTAAGCAAGGCATAAAAAACACCAAAGGAAATGCTAAATTAGAATCTTCTAATAACTAAATTTTTAAAACTATTGAATTAAACATGGCAACATTTCTTTCCTGGATGAATTAATGCTCATCCGTGCAGAAAATCTTGAATGTAACATTATTTAAGCAATTTAAAAGTGAATTAAAGATTCATCCATTGTATCAGGTATCTGACTTCAGGGTAACATTTTAATCTCGATCATTGTTACAGTGTTTGCCATTCAAAACTCTGAGAGATAAAGATGAAGGTTAATTCATGCAGAACGAAGACTCAGTTCCTTGTTGATAAGTATGGTTGGGTACCAGGGAACTGCAAAATATGCTAATGGAGTTATTGTTTACCTTAGCATATTAGGCATGAGTTACACTTGTTTGAATAATTGTTTTTCGCTTTTGCATTTCAGATTTATTTTTTGGTTTTTGTTGTTTTCATACTGCTATACTGACCACAGAAGGACTGCATTTTTTTCTGTTTTAAGGAGACCCACAGATTTTATTAGACCCATTTGTAAATATTTTTACAACACTTGATTGACAAACAGTGTTCTGGGGGGAGTTCGTTTTAAAAACAATAGCTGGCACTCTTTAGCATTTTTCAATTTGTTAAGTTATTGTCAGTCTTTGACATCTTTTCATCAGCAGACCTGATTCACCTCCCAGTTAAACAGGTGCAATTTCTTCATCTAAGCTACTCTTGAATTTTAACTAGGAACAGTGAACTTATAATCAGATTCATTACATCATGTACAAACATACGGAATCATACTGAGAAATGCTATTAATGGGGGCCTGACTTGGTCAAAAACACCTTTCTTCTCGGAACAGGCAAACAAAAATTGTCCATAACATGACCAGAGCATTTGCTACATATCAAATATGCTAAGAATATGTGACTACGGTATATGTATAAAATACATCTAAGAATATGCAGTACAGTATGTAACTGCACCCGAAGGAAGCCCCTACAGCCACAGAGCCTGTTTCAGCAGGTTGGAAGCAGAGGGCAAGAAACTGCTTCTTACAGGAGAGTCTTCCCCCAGGAGGGATTTTCTTCTTGACTCTCATCACTGAGGTCAGGTGCTATTTGTAACACCAAGGTTAATCTTATATTGAAAACATTCATTCTACAGCTGTGGACATTTATGAAGTCTCTACAAATGACCGATCTCTTTGAATCTGCTCAGGCCTACAGCATCCCAGGCCAGTGGGATCCACGAACTATCTGCAGTGCAGCTATTTTGTTGTATCTCAGCAGTACTTCAAAGCAGGTGTTCACTTCTCCCAGGTTTCCTCTCATTTTAATGCCTTTTCTAAATAAAACAGCTCATTTTTGAAGTA
The DNA here is from genome assembly GCA_002844005.1 of Limosa lapponica baueri. Classification (NCBI taxonomy): domain Eukaryota; kingdom Metazoa; phylum Chordata; class Aves; order Charadriiformes; family Scolopacidae; genus Limosa; species Limosa lapponica. Next base: position 2,843 of record KZ508124.1, on the reverse strand, counting down.
GCAAAGAAATATTACTGGTATAAATCATACACTTTAAAATTAAATCTCACCACATATTCGTGATGAACTTTCCTTTCCCTTTCCGAATGCAGAAGTGAAATATTCTTTCCCTTATGCAAGCACTGGCAAGCCTGTTTCTCTACTCTTCTTCTGTAATTATCAACAGAAGGTAACTGGCTCTCCTAAGAACTGAATGTAATGAGTATAGTTCTGCTTACTTTAATTAGATGACCAGGTTAGGAAGACAATTAGTCATTCCCTTCAGTGATAACTACAGGCAAATTTTATTCTATAATTCCATATTAATACACAGCTAGGTGTTTTCACCATGTTTTGTCAGGTTCTGAACTGTCAGATCCTGGTTATAACAGTCCAGGTGTAGCTATTAGGTCCCTTTTGTTTCCTCATAAGGCAGAAGGAGCAAGGATTAGGTGGAACAGTATGAGAAATGAGCAAGTTAACAAAACTTCACAGAACTATCTTAATTCACTACCAACACCAGGTTTATGTCAGTAATTCTGCCTTTAATAGTCAGGTATCAGTGAAATCAGAATCAGATGATTAAGATATTGCTTAGCAGAAAAGCTGGTCTAAAGTATTGTGAACATCTTAAATTGATCTAATGAAGTCAGGCTATATTAAGATGTGCAGTAATCAGGAAAAAAACCCCCAACATTTGATTATGAAATGATTATAAATGTGCTAAAAATTATTTTTTTTTTATGAAATGTTTATTAGAAAATAGCAGAATTTCAGTGGGTGGAGAATTACACAGAGCAGAAGCTACAGGGATGATTGATTGTTATCGGTAATTACATGTTCTGACTGAACACTTTCAGATTCCTAGTGTTACTGTTTCCTGTATCCAAGTGATTTTATTTTAATCTCCTTGAAAAAAATTGGAACAAAATGTAACAATAGTAAGGGAACAAACACCCAAAACCTTCTTACAAAGGCTCAAGCTTTTAAGTTTTGGGGATTTTAAAGTCTGACTACAGTCATAGAAAAGCTTTAATTACTGATTGCTTATAGTACATAGAACTCGCAAGGAGAAAGGTCATTGAAGTTTCCTACTCCCTCAAGTGCTTTTCTATAATAATCCTAACTTACAGAGGGGAATGTAAGTGGTTGTTCTTAATATTTACTGTTCTGATCTTACTCAAAATGAGTTCTGTATGCTTTTCACATGATTGAAAGTAGACTTACAAACCCAGATGCTATTTATCTCCTTTCAGCATTTGGAGAGGCCAGCCTACAGATGATCTCTTCTGGGAGCCTCAGGGGTGAGTATCACCATTTCGGTAAAATCTTTTCTTGCTCCCAGATACTATATGAAAACTTCATTAAGAATATAGGAGAGAAATGTATACCTATTAAAAACAGAGTAAGATGTGTCGTTCATAGTTGTGATAGCACAGGGGGGTCTCAACCCACATTCAGAATACAAGAAAACTTCTGGTCCAAAGAGGCAAAGACCACCAGCAGAAGAAAGAGCTGGTAACACAGCTGTAAGTTAATAACAACTCTGGTAGATGTTTGTGGCTTTATTTTATGATACAATGTAAATATTTTAGAGATACCTAAACGTATGGTTAGATCATGGCAGCAATAGAAGTGATGCATGTTTGGAATAGTTACTTAAAACACAAAATACATCTAATACAGAAACTGACTGGAACTTTTTCCTCTGTCAACCTAGAGAATCTAGTACATTAATAACTTGCAGAGGCGTTAGGAATCAGCACACAGACATATAATCTGAATAAACTATGCAACTAGCTGAGTCTGGCCGGTGAATACAAATACAAGTGCATACATAAATTCAAATTGATTCAGAAAGTGCTGAAATAAAAAATTAAATATTGGAAGTGAAGAAAATTTAGATAGATACTAAATAAATAAACCAGTTTAGGATGAAACCTTTACTAAGGTATGTTAAAGAAAGGCAAAAGAAAATACAGGACTAGTTTCACTGAATGCCTGGAGAAGAGATGGTGCTCACTTGCCAACGCTGCCTGATCTAGTTCATCCAGACAGTTGAATTTTCTCAGATGAAGATGAACTGCTGGGGAATGGAAATGGTTTCTTCTCTCTTAAAACAAGTCGTACATTGGGTGCTCACCACATGTTTGCATTGAATTGTGCTCTTTTTGCAGATCTCCACCTCTAACCTGCTGAACAGTGTTTACTGCCATCACAGGCCTTTAGAAGTTAAGATGTATTTCAAAACTGAATGTTTAGTTATCTTGGATTTTGGATGTTTCTTTTTGTTTTGTTAAAAAAACAAAAGGATGAATACCTGCTAGCAGATTTTGCAGGGTTATCTAGAAGGACTTACTTTCCCATAAATTTGAATTTTAGGCATCTACTGTGAATTTAAGATGGTTCTTAAAGATGATTAAATTCTTTCTTATTGCAAATATGGCTTTTTCCAGCACCTTTGGGAGCAGAAAGGCAGATGAAAGAGAACATGACGCGAGCACTGAAAAGAGGAGAGGCGCACAAAAAAATGTGAACTGCTGAATTTACTGTCTAGCTATAATGAGGTATTGCTTAACAATTAAGTTAAATTATGCAGCTGTTTCCTACTCTATTGTGCTAATGCATCTGAGAAATTATAATTTTCTGATTGGAGAATGTTATGTGGAGGAAACTGTAGCATTCCCCACTCCTGCAACGATTCATTTCATGATTTAAAAAGGAAGCCAGTATTTTTGCAGCTGGCAGGAATAGGCAATAAAGGATGACAATCCAAGGAGGCCTGTTAATCACTGACACAATAAAATAATCCCAAACAAAAGCTGCAGAAGGAAAAAAACTTGAAAGGGTACCAGTGACACAAA